>JAFJYG010000515.1:0-38514 GCA_017366145.1 Cadophora sp. M221
GGTTGTGGAGAACAAGTTTCTGATGCCGGTTTCTGCTTTACTTGAATGGGATTTTAACCTTTTGCTCGCTCATTTGACGAATCACAGGAGAGGAATAACGAGGCCCTGTCTTACCTTGCCCTGGTCCTGGCCTCCTGGACTCCTCGCTGCTGCCGGCCGTGAAATGAAACTCTGAAAAGCGGGCATGCAGAGGTCAGTGGGTCCACGTGATAAGTGGGATGGATTACCCTGTGGTACGTATTCAGGGTTGGGGGGCCCCGGTAATTCACGGGGACAAGGGGGTCTATGATTATTTACTTTATTGAGAGTTTGGTTTTAAGATGGATGGAGATGAGTCGGTCAGTCGTGAAAGAAGGTTCACGGCTGCTTGCTCAGACTCTGTATGTGGGACGAAAGTTTGAATTTGCCCACACACCCACCCACTCCGTTTGTTTGTGGGGACGAAAAAGCGCACAGTCAGGAATCTGTAAGACGAACACCGGGTTACACTCTCGGCAGTTGGCGAGTATTGAAGTTTATTTCCTGAACTCTATTGGTAAGCTGGCCTTCTTTGAAACCGTCTTCTGGATGGCCTGACGGAGAAAATGTCTAATTTGACTTTTTGTCAGTTGCATCGGTAGTTGTGGGGTTCTCGAGTCAAGATATTTGTTGATGCTGGGTTGGGCACTAGCGTTTTTTGTTGATGCGAAGGAGGGAGTGGCAAAAATGTATATGCTGGGCTTTATCATTTTCGTTGATGCGAAGGAAGGAACCGGCAAAATTCGGGAATGTTGGAACTCAAGATTAGGAACTGGGAACGGCTTTGGTGTCTTTGTACAGTAGTAATTATATTACAAATATGTGTAAGTATGCAGTCTCTCCTATGTGCAAGTGCTGTGTTTCCTCTGCCCAAGGTATCATACAAACAAATAAAAAAATTCTTATAGCGCACGCAAATGCATCCCATTCCCCCAAGCCCGTGATTTTCTCCCGCTTATGAACGCCTAGATGAGTTGAGGTAAAAACAAACACAAGTATCGTAGAATCATTCCATCATAATAACAAGAGCCTTTCCTTCCACAAAGAACTATCATCCATCTGCCGTTCATTTCAAGCGTAAACGCAATCGTAATCTCTCGAAAATGTCTTCTCAATCGCTTCTCTCATCTCGAAAACTCCGTCGACAGTCTCTCTGGCAAACGCTGCAATGTGACCTGTCGATGTTGTTCCCTCGTCCCTGAGCCTGACTAGCTCGGTTAACTCTCGTATGCGCTGTTGAACCAGTGCTTGTTGGTTCTTGGAGCTGTGCCAGAACTGCGCCAGCTCCGCAAGAATGGCTTGAACACCTTGGAAAGAAGTGAGACGGCTGGGAATGGCGTTAACTGTGATTTTGGCGCTAAGGATGTCGACGGCCGAGACGATGGCAAAGCCTACAAACGGCGAAGAAAACTTCCTCTGCGCATCTCCCTGCAGCATTGGACTGGAAGGCGCTGATGTTTGGAAAGCTGCCAAGGTGTCAATCATCTTCAGAAGGTCCTCGGCATGCTGCCTCGAAACAGAGATGTGGTGGGCTAGTTGAGACTTCGTCAGATTATATTGTTGGATGTAACGGTTGAGCTTCATGGCGGTGGTGTGATAGACTGTGTGCATCATCATGAATGTCCCAAGCTTTCCGCCGTTCGCTGCCCGTGTGAGGTTCTCAGCTGAGAATACATAGCAAGCTGGCAAGGCTTCGTTCCAGGTGCGCAATCGAAGAGTGGCGTTTTCATAGAATGTTGGGAAGTTTGAGCGTGAGGTCGATGGGTGTGGTCGGTGCGAGGTGCGGTAGATGTTCGCCATTACGTCTCCCCAGATAGTGGTGATATTAAGTAGGTATGCCATCGATCCGATGGTCCAGTTGATGTTCTGGATGGGTGGTGTTGTGGGGTCAAAGAATGGGTTTTGAATATCGAGTTGCGATTCAAAGCTGTTGACATCGCAAGGGAGTCGCAAGAAAACATCGTCCGATTGGACAATGCTGAGATGGCCAGAACAAAAGCCATTGAATCGGTCCATCAAGTAGCAGCTCCAGAATGTCCTTCTCCTGCATTCAGCAAACCCGGCACGGGTCAGTCCGTATGGGAAGGACTTTCGGTAAGCGTCGTCGGTCTTTTCCATCTCCAGGTTCAACTTGATTCCGCTGGCAGCTCGCAGCGCTGCTCCGCAGAAGTCCCATGCATCTTCAGCATTGTTATTCGCAAAGTAATACAACGCGAGGAGAACTCGAGACTGCACAAGCTGGAGACTGAATCGGCTGTTATCGCAGGCAAATCGAGCAACAGCAGCGAATTGAACTCCGAAAGCTTTGTACTCATTCTTCAGTGAGAAGACAGTCCCAAGAGCGAGGACAGTGTAAACAAGCATCAACTCATCAGCAGACTTCTCCGAGGTGGACAAGACCCAGGCCTTGAATGGTCCTTCGGGGAACATGCTGTAAGCAGTCTCAGGAACGTGCTTGAAGAAGCCCGTAATGAGCTCTGTGACAAGCATGGGGTGAGTACTGAAAGGGTTCGTTTGCCACTCTTGGATGAGAGTGGATTGGTTCGTGATGCCACTGTTGACAGGCTCTGCCCAGGGAGTTGTTGGGGAAGTAGGATCTTGAACTGATGGACGAGGGGAGGCTTCCGAGGCGACGGGAGTGAAGTCGTTGTATCCAGTTCGCTGGCGCTTGGAGTGATGGGTCTCCGAGTCGGGAGTTGCTTGTCGCGCTTGTCGAGGGGAGACCGAGTGGCTACCTTCCCGCTTCTCGATCTTGAATGA
The DNA here is from genome assembly GCA_017366145.1 of Cadophora sp. M221. Lineage (NCBI taxonomy): Eukaryota > Fungi > Ascomycota > Leotiomycetes > Helotiales > Ploettnerulaceae > Cadophora > Cadophora sp. M221. Next base: position 2,779 of record JAFJYG010000515.1, read on the forward strand.
TTCTAAATCTGCTCGCGATGATGCTGGGCGCGATACCGAATCTTCTGGGTCTGATGGCGGGGTATCTGGAGATCCATGACCACCTCGAGGGCTGTGCGTTGATATTAGCAACGATCTTCCAGATAAGAGTCTCCCAACCGAAATCTCAACGTCTGTATTTACTTACGCATTTTTGAACTTGCAAATCCTCCCGAACTTCTCGCACTGAACACAGCGTGGGTAGTCCGGGTCGCACTTGATCTTCTTTTCTCTGCAAGTGATGCAAGCAATTGCCAGCCTCTTTCTTGGTTTCCCTGCCTTTGTCACACCCCAATGCGCATTCACAATCTCGCCATCGATGACTGTTTTGCAGTGCGTTCCATCGTCGTAAAAGTAGCACATTCCCTCGCCTGGTACTTCGGCTGATCGCACAAACCTAGGGAGGAACTGCGTCCCTGTCCAGATCTTTGGTCCCAGTCCATCTTTCGTGGTAATGGGGTCGCCAGTCACTGTGCTGGTGGGAGTCGGTGGGTAAGTTGGAGTTACTGGTGCGCTATGGTGTCCATCTCGATATGCTGCACTGGAGTCCATCTCGGGTCTATTGATCGCTGCTGGTTGACGGAATTCTGGGTGAGGGCGGAAAGATGAAGAGGTATCTCTAGAAAAGTACTCTGGTCTATTAGATTGCGAGTGTGGAGACCAAGCATTTACAGAAGATGGCGCATATGACCGCGAGCTATCGACTGGAGGGTATCTTGAATCATAACGAGGCGATTCAGGTCTGGCTCCAAATTGAGTTGGTCGAGGAGGGGGAGGGATTCCGAGCCGTTCAACCTCCGGTCTGGAGTTGTATGAATACTGGCGAGCCACAGGCGGTCTCTGAAAATAGGATGGATCAAATTGTCGATCTACGTGAATTGGCGTCGCTGGTTGTCGAGGATCGTTTGGAGAAACCGCAGGGAAAATTGGGCTGTGTCCATCTGAGTATGAGGTAGGAGGAGGGCGAGTCTGATGTGATGGTGAAGCAAATATACTGCTAAGTGGAGGGAGCTGTTCTCGAGTAGATTTCTGCGCGGTCTCTGGTCTTGACTGATACATGTCTCCTGCTTTCACCGGCGAGACCGCATAGAGGCCCTTTTGAGTTTCTGGCATTGGTGATGTTGAGTGTGATGGTTTCCAACCATTCCCTTCAATATGTCTGTCTGAGTATTGCGAGTTTGTGTTGGAGTTTTGATATTCCCTGGGGGTATATTGGTCTGGCTGTTGGTCGTAGAGGGATGGCCGCCGCTCATGCAGAGGGGGGATGGGAGCTTGGGTGTATATCTGGGCCATATTGAGAGCTAGTTGGCCGTATCCGGTCCGCTTTCCAACGTCAACGAGATGGCACCTTTTCGGAAGGACGTCTGTCTGTGGCACAGGAACGTTTTAGGTCGACTATTTCAGGAAGACTGAAATTACTTCGACAACCGGTTGAATTCAGCTGACTTCCAACAAGACGACGTTTCCGAGGCGGCAGTCGCAACGAAGTGCCGTCAGTCCCGATTTGCACGGTAGTACCGAAGAAGGGTGGGCGTTGTGGCCTGTGAGAGGTCGGCCTGTATACCTCTATTTACAAGAGGAGGGAGAGTTGGAGTTTCGATGTCTGATAGGTCTGGTGGTGGAGTTCCAACTCATGTAGGAAATAAAGATCGAGTGTCTGTCTGTCGGTAGTGGAAGAATTGGACTTGTGGCTCATGCTGTGACCACCAGTTCGGCCACACCCATTATCCTTCGTCTTCTGAGTGGCAGCTCGTGCAAGTCCGGTTTTCAAAGACGGCTGGCCAACAAATGCAACAGTCACAAACGGGTAGATTTCCAGGGTATTATACCTGGTTCGTGCAGCAAGTTACTTTAACACGATGCAGCTTGCGGGACAGTAAAGAAGGGGAATGTTTGGAGATTTGGGACGGCGGGGAGGATGAGGCCTTTCTTGATCTTGTTAAGCGTCTTGGCCAGGGGAATAATAAGAAGACGAGACTCGAGGAGGCTTGAGGCTTGAGATGTACCAACAGACCCGCCATGTTAAGAGGCAACGACGTTAGCAGAAGTCCGAGATCGAGAAGAGTGAGATGATCCGATCCGACTAGGCTGGCTGGCTACCGATGATAGACGAGGGATCCAAGACGAGACCTAGCCCTGTCACAGTAGGGATGGGTAGCTAGTTGATCTATGCCTATAGAGGCAACTAAGACGTAGGGCGAGGGGGCTTGACGGTAATGACCGCGCTTCTCCTCCAGACAGCCGCCCAGTGCCCAGTGCCCATGTCAACACCAAGGACTGGGCCGCCCGTCTCACATACCGAATACAGAGTAGCAGGCGACGGGGAGCCAGCCTGAAAGGCCGCTGCATGGCATGGTATGGCAGGGCATGGCTGTCCCTTGCCTAGCTACCAGCATCCCTATGAGGTTTGATATGTCGAGGAAAGGGGGTCAACGGGCACGATACCTCAAAAGAGTCAAAGTACAGCAGCAAACTCGACACTTGAACAGCGTGGATGTAGAACTTGTGGGGTAAATGTCGGTGGCGTTGCAGCGATCTCAACTCTCAAGCCATCCCATGCCTCATTCATGCGCCGGCGCTGGACATCCTGAGGCCCTATCCCGGCGTGGAGACACTGACTGCACCAAGCTTCATGGGGGAAGTAACGTGAAAAGTGAAATGCGGGTGGTGGTGGATGGTGGAAGTGGACGGTGGTGATTGTGAGTGGCAAAGTGGCAGCAGAGGCGCCAAACAATGATAGTTGGGAGCGTTCTTGAAGGCAAGGCTTGTAACAGGCCGGCTCGGTGCCGCTAACTTCATACAGCGGGTGACGACAGGCCTTTTGGCGATGGCTTTGGAAGTTTGTTGGTGCTCCTTAAAATCCTGGCGGGTTGGAATTGCGTGCATACTAACCCGTTGGGCTGTAGTGTAGGATGAATAGCTGCCCCCTTAGGACAGCAGTGGTGCGGCACCACTACGCAAGCAGTCTAGCAGCCGCCGTCGCAACTGCAAGAGAATAATAGTAGTTTAACCCAGGCATATATCGTAGGTCCCGAATTCCCAAAAATCCGGCGCTGGTAGCCGCAATAATACAGGCGCTATAGCACTACTGTATGCCTGTGACGAATAATTTCTGCGGTTGGCTGAACCTTCTTCCAGGGAGTGGTGTGCCGACTCTGAGCCTGCCGCGGGTGCATGCAGGTGTTTACACCTCGTCTGGACTCTGGACTATCTGGTAACACCCCTTTGCTCCCCTCCCCTCCTCTCCAAGGATCTCGAGTATATCGCCAAATGCTGCTACATCCAGCCCGTTGAAACAGTCCTACCTACCAGCATCCCCTGGAATTCTGTATTGGCATTTGGCACACTGCACAGAAGTGCAAAGTCAAACAAACAACCTGACGGTTCTGCATCACTGCTCGGAAGCTTGTTGAACGGGAGATAATTGCAGAAACTCTGCTCACCCGGTGCGACACTCCTCTCTCCCCAGCCTCCTTTGGTCAGGATATCTATCTCCGGACCGTTCGTTTACCCATGCTTTCGAACAATAATCGCGCCCTCGCCTGATGAAAGTCTATTGTGATTAGAGAACCTTCTTCTCCCCCCTTATCCTTATTTTTCTTCTCCTTATCCCTAGCCGAGGAACGCGAGTCGTCTTGGCTAGCTTCCTGGAGAATTGTTCAAGGAAATTCTCGATCAAGGATGGAGCTGTGAGATTCCGTGTCTCTGACGGAGCCTGGCGTCATGGAAAATGCAAGATCCATCTGATCTGATAGAGCAGCAAGACAGAAGCGGCTTGAATTGACGATCACGAAACCCCGCAATTTCCTTGATATCCCTTCCTTTCCGATCTATATCAGCGACACCAAGACCAATAGCAAAGACCAATAGCAGTGTGTATTATGATGCTATAATAATAACAATTCTTCAACCCACGAGGTCATGCTCCTTTGACTGGGACCATCGCGATGTCTGCCCGGTGCGTGCCCGTGGTACTGTACTGTTTAGCTTGCCAGCGTGGCAGGGCCCCCTTGAAAGAGCCATGCAAGTGATGGATACCGCCAAACTGGATCTGGGACTTTCTCCGATGGAGCTAGGCCGTGACTGGGTTAAGACAGCGAGCTGCAGATCTCCATGATTTCTGACATGACTTCCCAGGTCCAGCCAGATTCGTGCGAGATTTCTAGCTCCCGGAAGATCGACGGGTCGGCGCCTGTAGAGTTCCAAAGTCTAAAGTCCATGTCGCGAACCAGAAGCTCGGATTCTCCAACAAAAAGCTGCGTGCGTGATGGTGTGCAGACAGACCTGTGCTTAAAACTGCAACTTTGGAGTGTAATATCCTCGGTTGTGGTTGTGGTTGTGGTTGGTGCGGATGGCATTGAGGGACCTTTCGCCTCCCAAGTTCAACCACCTCAATGATTAATTACTATTCGGGATTTTGGGCATGGCGTCCTCCTGGCAAGTGGATAGATAGGTAGCTTCAACTCCTTTGGAATTGAATTGAACTGTTTTGTTTACGGGCGTAGCAACCAAGAGTGGAACCAAGGGTCGCTCGAATATGCGGCGGATAGAGCGTCTGGAAGGCGAAGAAGGTTTTGCTGAAAAGTCTATTTCGTCGGGGGTTATTCAGACGATGAATCATGAAAACGGCCCATGTGTAGAGGCACAGACTCATGTCCCTTCCACTTAGTTTCGGTACTACTCTCCGATCAATACGGAGTACGCACACAGATTTCGCGCTAGGCTCTCACACCGTCGTAGTGAACCCCAGAACCAACAGCTGTCCCCATCAAGACGCTTGCAGGCTGCTGAACAGTGCCGCAAAGTGGCAGCAATTTTTACGTCTCCTGCCACATTGAGGATAAGTTAAGATTGTTGATGCTCGATGTCTTTCCTGTGATCTCGTCAGACACAAGGAGTCTGTGAGGTTTACGAAAGCCCCTTCGCGCCAGGTCACGGCAGTGAAAATGAATGCAGATCTGGCCGTCATCGACTGCTCAAGGTCTCACACACACAGCGACATGACGAGATCCATGTGCCGTTGACACGATCGTAATATACCGGACAAGGATGGCTGAGACCCACAAGTCCCGATTCTTCAGGTTCCCGACTGTGCCCCAGACCTGCAGGAACAAGCGCGGACGCATGGAGGTGACATGGATGGCCCGGTTTGATGATCCTGCAACAATTTGATAGATTGGAAGCTTGGCTTAGCGATGGGACGTTGGACCAAGGGTGCCACGCCGTGTCTGAGGAGCAACGATAAGGTGCCGTCGGAGTCTTGTGCCGAAGTGGCCGGGAGAAGTCGAAGTACCGTCTGACAGAAGATTGCAAAAAGCAAAAGCCGTTGTACTTGTATAACCTAATCTCAGCTCCCTGCATGTTCTCGCGAGATGGGTACGAAACAGTGAACACATTCCTCGACTCGACCTGCCAGAGAGAGATATAAGAAACTACTGTACTGTTCCGCTGCAAGTGTCTATAGTGTGTGTGCAGAAGAGACGTCGTTGCATTCGTGCGTCAGGAGGGGGTTCTTCCTAGGCAGCTCTCCCGGCACTGTCTCTGTTTAGACTTGCCTCCGGTCAGCCTTGATTCGGTGAACTTGGTGAAGACTGTCACTGTCATCCTTTGCGGTTCCCGATTACCTTCCTTACTCGTCTGCGCCAAGTTTGTTGTCTTCCAGATACCGACCTTCTGCTTCCCTCTCTTTGGACACCGCTTGTGGCTTGTATTTCCACTTCTGAGTTCCGCAAGTCTTCCCAGGCTCAAAGTTCCAAGCTGCGGGCGGCCGAAGGAGACGAATGCACAAGGGTCGAGAGCATTGGCCAGTCCCCCCCTGCGCTGCGCTGCCATCCACACCACCTTCCTTCAGCGACCCAAGTCATCCCTGGACTGGCTGGCTGCAGCATCACAGGCGTTGTTATTTCTCGGGATCGGGACCCCTCGAACCAGTCCACGCTACCAAACAAATCGCACCAGAGGTAACCCCAAACGTACCGGGCAGAGGCCCTCGAGACTTCTCCTGGAACGTGCGCTCATTGGGTGTCTTACGACCTTGCCCGAGTCATCTGGCCGCCAAGAAGCTATCGCGGCAGGCTGCTTCTGCACAAAGTGCTAAGAATAGTGTACACCATGTTGCACACCCATACATAATTTTAATACCGGCAAATGGGTAAATGAATACTGGTCATTCCGTGTTCCGTTTCCCGAACTGCTGCCACTCGAGAGTTTCTTGTGATGATAATGCTGTAGGGATATGGATGGGCAAACAAGCAGGCAGGCAGGCAGGCAGGCAGGCAGGCGTAAGGATCAACAATCCTGCGCTGCTAACAAAAGTACCACACAGCACTTCGTAAATAATTAATGGAGTAACCACGCGGTGCGGGGGAGTGGCAGGGACATGCATCTCTTGATTCCAACATCCTTCTTTCAAAACGGACCCGCCATGGACGTATATTACATACGAGTGAACCTATGATATTGCAGAATCAAATCCACTTCAGGAGAATTGGTGGAACGCGAAGGCACAGAAAAGTCTCGAAGTAGTGGGACCAGTGGAACCAGGGAGCCAGGCATGGAAGGCCTAAAGCATCTTAAAAAGAAGCTTCTGAACTTTTCGTCTATTTTATCCAGAAGAAGAAGCACGACTGAAGATCCACGTTTCTTCGCGGGGTCCACTGCGGAACATGGTCATGGTTTTAGTCGTGGTCTTGGCCTTGGCCTTGGTCCTGGTTGAGCTGCTAGGGCCAAACCATGGTCACTGCCATGGATAGCGTGAGGCTATTTGGCCTGGCAGGCTGGGAGCTGGAGGCTGGAGGCTGGCTCCCACTACTGTACTGACGGGCTATCTGCAACCTCCCACTGCTGCTTCCTCCCCAGTACCGGTTCCGTAAAATTAACTGCTTCTTCTAAGATGCGCGAAACATTGGGCGGCGCCAGAAACTCTCTGCACTGCAGATATTCCCACTACCGACGAAGGTCCCGGATATGCCGTGATTCGTTCGGCTTTTGTGCACTTTGCGATTGCCCTGACGGCATACTCTCCTGACTATTGACACTGTTTGAACCATACTGTTCCTCCGTACTGGGTGAGAATGAGGCCACAGAAACTGAAAGAAGATAACTGTACTGGCTGACAAAGAGGAACTTAACACTCCCTACTGGTGGTTGAGTACCTACTTAGGCTATGTATGAAGAAAAGTTTAAAGGGGATGCATTCGTGGACAGCTGAAGAAAATGAAGGGTTTGATGATGGTGCCCGATATCTAAGGCATAGAGATAAGCGAGTGCTAGGGCCGAGGTAATCTTGACATCTGGACAGAAGTACCATTTCTACCAGGACGCGACAACATCTGAAGATCAGAACACAACCGATTACAATAACATAGATTCGCCATGGACAAACCGACCGGAGCGAGCAGTTGAATCCCGCGAGATGGACCTTTTCCAAATACTTACCTGGAATCAGCAATTCTAGACGAATCCCGACCTCGAGGATACTTCGGCCTGACGCATGTTGATACCGTACCCCCTACAGATACTGTGAAGCGCCGGCCGGCCGATGTAAACAACGACAGGATGTGGATGACTGCATGCGTGCATACACGAAGGCCATTTCTATCTCCTTTCTGAGAATCTCGAGGCTCCATTCCAGTCCCAGCAAATGCTATCTCTTGCTGAATGGGGACATCGGCGACCAAGCAGCTGCCTCTTTCAACACCAACACCGTCCCAAGTATGCAAGAATGGGAAGCGATTCCACACGGCTGGGTGGCTGCAGTTTATCCGTCCATACATACATGCCTACGTCAGGTCAGGCCAGGTTGCGACGCTGCAAATACAATGGCCATCAACCATGCGCCTCATCGTCCGATGTATCTCCTTCGTCCTTTGTATGCCTGCCTGCTGTGTAACTCAGCAGCCACAACGTTTCTCTTCCGGCATTATTATTTATTTTGGTGATTTCGGGTAACTTTTGAGGTCAAAGTTTCGGCAGCTCATGGGTACGGAGTACAGGGCAAGGGAAGGATCTGTCCGTGCTGGGCCTGTCCATGTCCGTGTCTGTGTCTGAGGTGGACATGGAGATGGTGGAGACCACGGGAGAACATACCGATTCTATCCATGACTCCCGAGCTGTGCCCCTGCCCCTGTCCGGCCCGTGATGCCAGAACGTCTCTGCATTGGCCACATGGCAACGACGAGGACAAGATCTCATCCACCCGATCCAATTTTGCACACGGCACAGTGTGGTCTAGTCTCGACCAGGGAACAGGCAGATCATACAAATGTCATCCTGCGAAGGACCTCCACAGAGGGGAACAGGAGAGGGGCCAATCAATATCCGACGACTTAAAAGGCAAGCTCGTAACCTTAAGCGGGTGCGGCTGCGGCAGCACCAGATTTCATTCATTCTATTCATTGTTCGACACTCTGGCCGCTTACAGTCTCGAGCTCTCGCACTCGCAAGCTCTCCTTTTACAGGAAGGAGGACTGGGGATCTGAACTGGTAGAGATTAATTAATTGCGCGGCAGTTCGCCTGCTTCGCAATATGTCTTAGATTAAGGTACTGCGGCACAGACTGATTTCTGATATTTGCTGTCACGCACAAGCCGAATTAACGTCAACTGCCAGGTGCCACTGTTGGATTTGTGTGGACCAGCCTAAGGGTATTTTCAAATAGCCGCTCGCTCAGCGTGGCATCCGGACATCCTGGCAACCACATCTCGACTCCAGAGTTGACGTGAAGCATCTCAAAATTACTGTACAACAGTCGAATTCTTATTTCCCTTTCATCCGTTCCAAAACTAGATGAACCTAGTCTCGCACGCGGCTCGACGGCGACCACACGGCACAATAATGAGTCCAACCGGTACTGGCAGGTGAGAGGTTGAACGTTGGAGACGACGAATTTCTCCAACCGCGTCATCTTATTTGGAAGTTCTGTGGGCAGCCATCACATGCTGACAAATGAAGGCGGCCCGCGTTCTGAACGACCCATGGCCAATCAATCATTCCCGCTGTAGAAGGTCGGCGATAGCAGTTGAAGACTCTTGTGGACGTCAAATTGCAGAGTCGCCAACGATCTCAGCGCTCTCATATGAAGCACCATATTCTTTCTGTCGCCGTTTCCTCAATCGAAAGCAGCGGCATGCTTTGAGCCTAGAGTTGCTCTTTTCGGAGGTCAGATGGACCATCTAGGCTATCACCACCATGAACAGTAAAATCTCTGATTCCTCCTGATGACTGATGTCTTTGTAAGTTTGAATTCTATCAAATGTTCGGTTTCTGCTGCACATCTACGTTTCCTTATACCACAGGATGTCTATATCCTCCGTCCATTTCCAGCCAATTCCAACTCATCCCTCCGCCCTATCCCCGTTCTGAAAGGAGTTCTATGCGTTCAAGTGGCAGGTAAAACCAGCCTTCTGATCAGTTACCTTTTGCTGCATGCATTTGCTTTGACGCTTGTTGCCATCCTCTCAGCCCTCAAGTCTGCCTTCATATCGACATTTCGCTTTTATCCACCTGCAATAGAGATTAGAGTTACAGGTTAGGTTGTGCAGCGCTGCAAAGAGACAACGAGACGGCTAGACATTGCATGTTGAAGTTGTTACCCGCGCCACTTTTGGCCGAGCCATCCAAGCCCTCATCTCTGCTCTTACCAAAAACACTCAACAATGCAATATTGGAATGTCTCTGCCGGTGGGTAAAGCAGTTCTGCTGTACGCAGTGTCTGGAAGAAAGGCCGTTCCCGTCACGAGTCAAATAGGAATTAGATCTAGCATTGTGGTTCACTCGCTGATTCCCCTTCGCTTGGGTCGTTGCGATATTACCCATAGAGTAACTAACAAAACAAACAAACTTTATCCAAACACACAAAGTCTAAAGACCAAACAAACCTCGCATAAAATACTAGTCCATCCAACATAAATATAAAAAGCTCTTCCAACGAACAACGTTGGTTGGAATAATATTCTCCGCACACTCGTGATGATTCACCACCTCACTTATCGTCCCGGCCCGTAGTTCGAACGAACACGGCTCGTCTCCCCTTTACCCGTCCTTCACTCACTCACTCCCGAGAGACAGACAGACAGTCCACGCAGCTGGCCGTACCTGGCCCAGGTATCCAGCCCAAAGCGCTCCTCTCCGTAACGTCTCGAGTTCGCCAGCCTTGCCGTACTCACAATCGGAATCCCTCCCCTTACGAACCGAGCTCCTCTACTCTCCTTTTCCATCCTCGTCCTTCCTCGGGATCCCATCCACCATCCATTATTCCCATCAAGCCACGCAAAACCCCTCATCTCGGCATCAGCGACCGAGTCAGACTGTGGCGCGTTTCCAAACGGGAATATTGTATTGTATTTTTCCACCAGTCATCTTGCCCTCGCCAGACGAGACGAGATGCGAGGCAGCCAAGTAATCAGTTGGGAACCCTCATGGCGTAATAGGCGGAATACGAGGTTGGAGTTTTACAAATAAAAACAAAAGACAGAAAGAATAAGCGCATCCTTTTTTTCTTTCTCGCAAGAAAGAATGCAAATCAGAAGCTAGGGTTAAAAGTGAGCTAAATGGGGTGAGGAAATAATTCCGTAGTTGATAATGGATGGCTGGATAGGATGGTTGGGGGACGGTGAGACAAGTTCTCGTTTTCCCCTTTCGGACCCCTTGTTTAGCTCTTTCGGGCATTTTTAATATACGCTCCCTTTCTCTTTTCTTTTTTTATGTTGTTTGCTGGTGAGGGTGCGTCTGTTGGGATTTTCCTTGGGACTTTTTCTTTGCTTGGGGTTGGTTTGAAGTTCTTAGGGATTTAGGAGACTGCTGCATACGTCTGCATGGAACTAAACCAATCCGCGGTAAACGATCGGAGGTTCTCTCGGTGACTTCTTACACCACCTACACCCACCATGCACCCAAGAGGCGAGCGTGGGAGCGATGAGGGATTGGTGACTGATCTGATCGGTCGGGCCTATTCTCCTGGCTTTTACGCTTTGCTGGCTGGCTGGCTGGCTGGCGGATGGGTGGAAGGGGATGGGTAGACTGGGTGATGGGTTGATGGAATGCGATGCGATGCGAGTCGGGTCGTTGCTGTGCGTTGCTGCTGCAGAATACATGCAGATGCACCTCGGACAGACTGCTCTGGGAATGGAGATGGGGGCTTCGAGGTGTGGGATAGTCCACCGACTTGGGACTTGGGAATTCTAGGTGGAGACATGTTTCTTGGGACTTGTTGACTCGCATGTTCTGGGACCGACGGACTTCTGGAAGACCGAGGTTTGGAGCTGTATTCCAAATATCTCTCGGGATTGACTGGATTGCACAGAAGCAAGTCAGGAGAAATTATCATGGGGCATTTGGTAAAATATACAACAAGTCAACAATGGAGAACCTAAAGTAGGTAGGCTCTGTCAATCAGCTTCTAAAAAACAACATTTATGCAATTTGTCTATCCAGTTTTGCTCTTGTAGAATCTACAACTTAGCCTTTCTAATTGCCCATGCTTTGGAATACTCTTCCCTCAAGACTCTCCTCAAAATCTTCCCACTCGCACTCTTCGGAATACTCTCCACGAACTCAACGCCAACAAGCCATTTCCCTCTCCCCTTCTTCGCCTTAACATACTCCATCAACAACTCCCCAACCCGTCCCATCTCCTTCCCATCATCTTTCCCATTTGCATGTCTCAAAACCACAAACCCAAACGGCCTCTCGCCAGCATAATCATCCGGGACTCCAATCACAGCACAATCCTCCACCATCTCATGACCTAACAACAGATCCTCAAGCTCTGCCGGTGCTACTTGCACACCTTTCACTTTGATCATTTCTTTGATGCGGTCGTGGATCACTATGCAACCTTCGGCATTGATGGATCCGATATCACCTGTGCGGAGGAAGCTTTCATTATCAAAGGTGGACATTGTCGCTACTGGATTGTTCAAGTAGCCTGGGAAGATCTGGGGGCCTTTTGCTAGGATCTTATTGTGTTGGCGTTAGCTCTTTGCCACGGTTTCCTTTCATCAATTTCCATCTTGAATGTAGAATTACGTTTCTTTAGTGGAGTGTTGGTAAAAAATCGGAATTATGCAATTAACTCACCTCTCCCTGATCGCCAACACCAACCAACTCCCCATTATTATCCACCACTTTAACCACTGTGTTTGCAACTAATGTCCCACCCGTTCTTGCGTATTTGAAGGCGTGCTTGTCGAGAGGATGGGTTGTGATGCATCCTGTACTTTCGGTCATGCCGTATCCTTGCTTGAATCCTCTGCCTGGGAATTTCTTCTCTAGAAGTTGTAAAACTTCCTCACCTGAAGTCTTCAAGTCAGCAGACAAGTCTCAAAACTCAACATTCATTTAGTGATCTTGTCTCGGGATCATCTCGTGATGATTGTAGGAGGTGAGTGGTTTCAATATCTGGATAGCTTACTGATTGGGGCTGCGCCAGATGCAAACCTCTTGATGCAAGAGAGGTCGTAATCTTTGACGATGGGATCGTTCACTAGACGGATGATTATTGGAGGTACTACTTGTACTTCTGCTATTTGGTAGTGTTCTATGGTTGATAGCAAGCCTCTCATCGTGAATTGAGGTAGGATAACCACTTCAGCGCCTATGACGAAAGGTAGCACAAGCATTTTCACAACACCGGTAACTGGACTTCGTTTTAGTGGGATGTGAGCAACCGGAGAAGTGTTTACTTACTGTGATAGAAGGGCAGCAGACCCAGGACAGTCTTGTGGTCTGGAGAAGTAGTTGGGATGAGTTGGAGACATTGGGCGATAATGTTCTGATGAGATATCATGACCTGCAATTCTACATTAGTCCCGCCCACGTTTTCCAAAATTAAGTCCATCAACAAACACTTACGGCTTTGGGCAAACCAGTAGTCCCACTACTGAAACACAGAAGTGCACAAACATCGCTGTTATTCTTTCCCCGTGGTACCACCCACGCTTTCACCTGACTACTTTCTCGTCCCTCCTGGATCAGCCCCCCCAGCGACTTCACACCATTTAAGTTACCTTCTCCTGCTTCTACATCAATTTCAAAGATACATCCAGTATTCCTGCTCAGCCTTCTCAACGCTCCCCTCACAACATGCGCAATCTCGCCAGGACAAAATACCAATTTACAATCCACGGTCTTAAAAATATGCATCATCTCCTCCTCATTAAATCCCGGAGAACTCAACGCAGGAACTCCACCCGCTCGCATAATCCCATACATGATCGCGGGGTACTGGATAGCGTTCGGCGAACATATCGAAACGACATCTCCAGGCTTGAGACCATGCTTGAGAGTCAAGGCTGTAGAAATATTACTCGCCAGAGTTTGGATCTCGGGGTGAGTTAGACGGGATAGTGTGGATGTGTTGGTGTATCCTTTTGGTGTAGAACCGGTTGTCTGGGATGAGAAGTATTGGTTGGTATTTGAGAAGAGGAAGGAATATGCCGTGAGATGGGTTGGTACTGCGGTAGGTTAGAAGTGATTGCATTGTGTAGGTACGTGGGGTGGATTTACTGTCGATATCTGGGTATAAGGATTTGAATAACATCTTGACTTGTATATGTTGTAAACAGTGTTTCGCTAAGTATATGTATAAATATAATATATCAACGTCTTGGTGGTAGAGCCAGACCAATTCGCACATGAGGTACCTAGGATGTCGGCAAACTACCCCGCAGTTCGGTAAAATACCCCCACTACCCCTATTCAAGCCAAGACTATCCGGAATGTCAACATATTCGTCTCTTAACTCCTACCTCCATCAATGGTCGCTACCTAATCCTGCTTTCATTACCCTTTGACCCCATATTATAGAGTCAGTGTATCAATAGTATTGTTCACCACCTCCCACGAGCACGCTGTTCCTAAACCTCTTACGGGCTAGTGGAAATCCTACCTGGTTGTGATGCTCATGCCGTCTACTAGGACCCCATCGTAGCACAAGTAACTATTTTCCATTCTGCAATACAAATAAAGGCAGGTCCTCAGTGAAAGTAATCAAACCAACGAACCACATTTCTTCTGAGCCTCGCGCTCACAACAAAACGTATCCATCCGCCCCTTGGTCGCGTCCATCTACCGCAGCTGACACCATCTGAGCTCGTGCCTTCTTCTCCGCAGCTCTCTCGTCAGACAATTTTCCCTCAACAATCCTCTTTGGGAATTTGACAGGTCCACACTTCTTAAAGATCTTACATCTGGTCCAGAACTTCTTCCACTGAACCTTGCTTGCGAAGCGTTTGGTGTCATGTCTGATGACCTCCAGTGCCTCGCGGTCCCTGTATTGACAAAGCAAGCGTTAGTATTGCTTCCTCGAGACAGGTAGGGATGTCAGAGCCGATGGCTGGAAAGCCAGGGGTCAATTACTGAACATAGAAGTGAAATCAGCGAGGACCCACCATTTTTGACCTTTCATGTACGGGTGTGGGAGATATGACTTGAAGTCCTTCTCATAGTACATCTTTCCATCAATACTGGCCGCAGCCCAATCCACATAATGAGACCACAATGCTTCGTCCTTCCAGCTGTGCATGAAGCCATAGACCTTCATATTGACAAAGTGCTTTGGGACCTCCGGAATTCTGGTGAGGGACTGCCGGTAGTGCTTTGGCATCCATGCTCCTACCATAGTGGAAAGCGCATCCTCATTGCGGTCGTAGTCACCGAAGCAAGGCGCTTCATTGTACCCAAGTGGGATTGGATCGGGGTGAGCAAGGCGGAGGAGACCGTAGAGACGTTTGGACGACAAACCAATGGCGACTGCGCGGGTAAGGGAACAGGCTTGGAAGATCTTGTAGATGAGGTCGTAGGGCAGGTTTCCGAGGTTTGCGCTCGAGTCCTTGGGCGAGGTACCTATTACTCCATAGACGAGATTGGGACGCGCATCCTTGAGGCCGATGAAGAGACGCTTGGAAGATCGACCAAGTGAGACCGAATCTTTGTTGGAGCTGGCTTTGAAGATCTTGTAGAGGATGGCTTGGGGTAGGTTTGCGAGATTGGCGTTGGAGAGTACGCATGGAGAGCCTGCCGTTCTGATTAGAGAAGTACACCTGAAATAGTTCGACCTTACTTACCTTTCTCAGCAGGTGGCTTCGGGATCTTCTCCTCCCAGTCTAGTCGGACGGTTTTTGTGCCATTGATCAACTTGATAGCACGTCGTCTGGGGCGACAACGAAGCTTCTTGCAGCACAGTGGCGCAGCGATTGTCCCGTCTTGTGCCATCATAGATGGATGGAGTACTGCAAAGCCAGATATGATTTGAAGATGTTGATGTGATGTTCTGTCAAGAAGCATGGTGGGAAAATGTTGCAACCTCGAAGGTATCTAGATTGGAAATTAACCGAATATGCACTAGCGCGTTTACTTGAGTTCACCTTTGTCGCATGCCTGAGGAGCTGGTAGGGCATTGGGCATTGGGCATTGTAACCGACATTCTTGGTTATCTATATGAGATAGAGATGGTAAATACTTCAATGCTTGTCATATCTATGAACTGAATCAGTCTTTTGTTTCACTCATGTCCTGTACGGTACATTCAATGCTACAATTCTTGATTTGGACAAAGCAGATGGCTCCACTCTCTTCGGATATTCTTTATCCGCTTATGATTACCTAGGCACATACAGCTGTTATCTTTATACTACATATTATACAGAAAGATATCTAGAACCTGAACAGAGAAATTCTATTTGTAGTAATACCCAAACCCTCTCAATTTGAGGGTGTTGCGCTTCAGTGCATTCGCTGCGATTTTTCTTATCCTTCTGAGTTACCAGTACGTCTAACTAAATATCCTGCCTAACACAAGCAATCGAGCGTCTTTATTCTTTTGTGGAGATCCAGACAGTGGTGTCAGTCCGGAACAAATCCTCCTGTGTTTGTGCCAGCTTCGCTTAATATCTTGGCTGGTTGACCACAAAAGTTGGTGAATTACGATCAATATTTCCAAATTGAAGCTTGATTAACTGACAATTCTCAATTTAAATCCAATTTTAAATTCAAGAATTCCTTATATCTGTAGATCCGAGATGTGATTTGACTGTCTCGTATCTTGAGCGGGGTGTCAAAGTGTCTGAGTGATGGAGTCATCTGCAGCCAGGAGGCTATTGCTATGCCCCTGAGCCTATCTAGGTAGTACAGCCAGTAGCACACAGGAAACTCATTAGGATTACTGATTAGGAACTGAGCAATCATAGAACACAAAATCCGGAGTTTTCTTGAATAGGCTTTCATGTTGATGGTAACAATAATGTAACTTCTTGATATTATATAATTTCCCCAATCTTCCATGTATTTATACTTCCGTTAATGTCCCAAGTCATGAGATCTCTTCATATAGGTGGGTTACGATCCTCTGTAGGAGCGATCTGATGTGAAGGATGGCTCGGGTCCATCGCCAAACAAAACCACTTTGTCTGTCCCACCCGACGAAACCCAAACGATCTATAAAACCGAACCGCAGTGTCGTAAATACTCCTCGCAACAGCTACTTGTTCTTCCGAAGACATACTAATATCAATAGCATCATCCAAATTCGGAGGAATAGCACCCGGCCTGACAGACATAAACTAAAGACAACCTTTCGCATTCTTAGTTTTCTCAATCACCGCATTGAGTAAAATCCGAGCAATGCCTTGTCGACGAAACTCCTTCTCCACCATGAGATAGCTTAGTATTAGTACAGCGCCTTTGTTGAGTTCGTTACCCCACGGGTGCATCATATTCTTCGCTTGCAGGGTGCCGTTGTCATAGAAGAACTGCTGAGTAAATGCCAGTGCGTCCGAATCGCCGTCATTGAGCTTTTGTAGAGACTTACTCATAGACCGTGGCTTGAGCTGTTTCAAACGTATTCGGTCGATGTATCACGCTCATGCTTGCCCTACTTCTGTTTCGTTGCGAGATGCCCACACATCGAACTTTTTTGAGAAGTGCTGGAGTTTTGGGCTTGTTGATACTTCGTACTCTAGATGGATCTCGGGTGGCGGTGTTGGTGGACAGGGAGCAACCGAACTGGCTACTATATTCGCTTTATTGGTATGATCATTTTTCTCTTCGGGGTTTGTGGTTTCAACATGGAGTCTGGACGTCTCGTTGGGGAGGAGCGTGAGTTGCTCCAGCTTGTGGAGAAGCTGTGCCGAGGAAGTGATGTTCATCTTGAGTACAGATATTGGCTGTTGTGCCAGTGCAATGAGAATATAAATTAAATTGTGAGAATTGCGGATCGCCAGTAGATAGTGTGACCTTATATACCATCGCGCTTGTGGGATTTATTACATTTTGGACTGACGCGAGCGTTGGGACTGAATTCTGGACTAAGCGAAACATTTTCAAACGTGTGACGAAAGGCTTCCGTCACTCACTCAACACATTACAAGTAGTCTCGTATCTTGACTCACTTAAGCCAACTAAACTCCACCTAGTTCTAGTAGGGTACCGAAAATGTCGCTAGCATTGTAAATTGCAGGTAGGGGAACTTGTCCGGTCCTGGCTTAGCGATATTTATCGGTTAGCCACACCCATTCTTCATTATTCACTTGAGAAACCCACCTAATACTCAAGGTGCGAGTCTTACTCCTTTATTAATTTGCTTTAGACGGCGCAAATTATAAATAATGGGTTTGTATAAAGTCTTGGATATAGTACGGCTGCAGATGACCAGTTAGGATACAGGGATGGTAACCACGGTCCTGAGGGCGACTAGTTGAGACTAAACTCAACTAGCACCTACTACGCAAAAGGTCATTAATCTTGGTCTTTTAATATGTTGGGTGTGATCTTATAGTCTTGAAGCTTTACGAGGCCGATTAAGCACCACTCGGGTCGCCAAAATCTCATTATCCAAAAATACAGTATGTCTGGACTGACACCGCCGTTGGTATCTCTTCCCGACCACATCTCTCAGCAGGGGAGGCGATTTTATGGGGCCGCGGATAGAATTCTGGGGTTTCTCAGAAATGAGGCTTTTGATTCTCTGATCCAGCAGGTGCGTTGAGGATGAAGTAAAAGTTTCGATGTCTTGGTGGCGGAGAAGGGGGATGAGTGCTGAACGCATGGTTTTGAGTTGAAGTAGGTATTGGGGGGTTTGTTGAATACCTCAAAGCAGATAATGCTATAGATTCTGCTTGCAGATGCGATTGCGTGGAAGACATCGTAGGAGAGTTAAGAGTGTGAGAAAGGTGTCGTAGTTGTGCTTGGTCATGAATTAGTGGAATTTTTATTCCTGGGTAAGCAGAGGAGTGATTGGGGACTTACCGCTGCTAGTATGGGCTGAGGTTGAGATTGCTTGGGGATTCTTTACGGTTTTTGTAGGTGGAGGATTGGCTTCTAGTGAATGCCCTGGAATTGAACATCACTTAGCTCCAAAATTTGGTCAAGTGCAAATTTTACGTTATGGGTATTTTCTCAGCTCTCACTGGCTGCTTCTCTCTATACGGAGAATCTTCCACCGATAAAAACTCGTAGCTTCACTTCAATTGACATCCTGAATCCGTAGCAGCTCATACTTCAACCCCCATGAACTTCATTCCGCCCCGCGGGGCTTTCCAAGCCTAGTCCAAATCTTCCTCCTGGACTTTCCAACCAAAAACTCGGTTCTTTTAGCACCACTCAACTTATCTTCAACCTTGAATTTCTTCTCCCCAGCTCTCCTACGACGTCCACCCCGTTTCCTCAACAGAGACTTCCTCTCACGTTTAATGGTCCCACGATTATCCCTAAACACCTTGAATTTCTTCCAATATCCAGTCCACTCCTTCATATCCTCAAAACTCGAGTACGAAGCGGCAATCACTCGGATAGCTTCTTCATACCAATCCTCGCCCTTATTTTGTGGATTCGGCAGGAGGTAGACTGGCGTGGTTTCCTTTTCGTGGTAGAGTTGTGGGGCTTTCTAGTCTTTTCGACGTTGATGGACTGGAGAGTAGATTGACTTGTCGGCTTTATTGCATGTATGGTTAGCTTATGTTTGACCCAGAAATTATCTGATATTTTAATTACAGTATAAGGCATGGATGTATAGATGTCATCTGCTTACCCAACGTATCGTAAACCTCCGAATTCAAAAACACCACACTCTTGCTATTCCCACTCAAGAAATACTTCGGACCTAACCACTCTCCTACACGATGATGTAGGAAATCAATCATGCAGTTCAACTGATGACACAAGCCCTGTCCGGGGCAATCAGGATCATTCCGGCAGATAAGAGTCAGGAGGGGAAGTGGCTCTGGGTGGAATTGTCTGAGGACTGCATATTGATCGGAGCTGGTTAGGCCAAGGGATGTTAGGTCGATGATATTAGAGTGTTTGGCTATCATGAAGAAGATGTCGAAGGGGAAGATAGCGCCTGATTGGGCGGGTTTGGGTTTGCTTGTGCCTGTGAGAGGAGAGGTTAGGAGATGCTTTGTTGACTTCAC
The DNA here is from genome assembly GCA_017366145.1 of Cadophora sp. M221. NCBI lineage: Eukaryota > Fungi > Ascomycota > Leotiomycetes > Helotiales > Ploettnerulaceae > Cadophora > Cadophora sp. M221. The sequence goes on from JAFJYG010000515.1 coordinate 22,203, forward strand.
TTCCGACGCAGAGGTACTTCCTTGTTTTCTTCTTTGAACCTCTCTTTGCAAACTTCTCCTTCCCGTTCTGCTTGAGTTTCCTGGAAATACAGGAATATGGCGCATGATTTGTTGATTGCTGGAATGGGTTCGTAGTCCTCTTGGTTGCCGGCGCGGGAGATCCAACAACTTCTGCACTGGCTGCGGTCTCGTATCTCAAGGAAGAGCCTTGAATAATGAGCTCAAGTTTCTTGCTTTCCCAGTCTTTGTACAAGGATGTCCAGCCTCCAGACTGACGAATCTGATTTGTGACATCCATGGCGACATGCTTGGGTATCGTAGGACCCCTCTTTTGGTGTGGGCAAGTATGCATCTTGACTGGATGGTGTCGTGGATTGTTTGTTGGGAATTGTTGTTTCTTTGAGGAGAAGGGAAGGAAAGAACAGTGTTCGAATTCACTTTCATGGATTTCACGCGTCGGCTGCGGATGTGTTATACCCAGCATGTTCGCTTCGATCCGCCTCAAACTAGCTTGCAGGCCTATCTACATGTGGGAAATTATCACTGATATCTTGAAGGCTTTCTTCTAAGATCTATTCCATGGAATCTAATGCCCCTGTAAAGTCTAAATCTAAGAGTTTGCATCTTTAATATACCTTCTGCAGAATTCTCAACGAGCAAGAGCGAGATCTATGGCAAAACTGCCATGTCTGTGGTTTCTAGCCAACTCTCAAAGACTCCTATCCACTAAACTTCTGCGACAGGATGAGATCAACTCAACCCCAGGAATCCATCAAACCAATCTTGGGAGACCTTTCACATTCATCATCACCTCATTTCTTAATCCCCACAACCACCAAATTCCTCGGACTCAACCCATAATCAAAAACGGCTTCAACCCACGCATCACCCACACCCTCCTGCTCCTTGAGCCACAGCCACCTATCAGAAACAATCAAGCTCTCTACCACACCAGCACTAAAAGCCATCAAGCTCCACGTAACACTCAACTCCTTCTTCAACACCCCAAACCGCTCCGAATATTCCTCGATCTGCTCATCCGTAATCCCCTTCATCTGCTCGCCCACCTTCCCACCCCTTACAGGATCATTCGCCAACTTCTCCAACGCGCCTCTCAGATACGATTTGAACGATCCATAACACCCTTTCCGCAGAGAGCCGATGATAACGGGCTCCGTGCTCTCGAGGTTGTTGGACGGTTCACCTTGTTCTTGATTAGGAGTCAGTTTCTTCACGACGTCGAAATCGAGAAAGACTCTTTGGAGGAGGGCACGGTAGAAATGTCGCGTGAAGAAAGAATCGCTTTCTTTCTCTGTCCAGTTCAGGGGTGCTTGGACGGCCATCATACGTGCTGTTATGTTAAGTCTGACGCCGTCACCGTTGTACGTTGAGACTTTGTCGCTCATCGGGAAACCATGTGGATCGCATGCTGTTGGTTCTTGACCTGAGGCATTGATAGCGCGGAGGTTTGGACGTAGTAAAGGGAGTTTATAGGTTGGTGGGCAGAGACGCTCGGTCATGAGATTGTAGCAGCAGCCCACGATGGCTATGGCATGGACTGAATGGTTGAGGAGGAGGGAGCGGATACCGTGATGAGAAAGGTTCCCGCATGAATGTATCGAGATAGCCATCAGCCGAGTTTCCTTGCTATTTGAAATCTCCTCCAACACGTCTGGTAAGGCAGGATTCTCAGACTCTGCATTCACGACCTGTAACTTCCCAGCTGGAGAAGCAATCTTCATCTTCTCAATCTGCTCCACCACATCCGACAGATCCCCATCTTGAACCACATGCTCCACGTACTGAATATACCCCTTCCCATTAGCCGGCGTATAAATCGTCGCCAAATCCCTACTCGGCCTCAAATCAACTGCATTCTCCGTCGGCGTAGGCATATCCTTAGCCTTTGGCGATTTCGCAGCCCTCCGCAACGCCTTACTATTCAGCTGTTCTGAAGGTACCAAACTATCCTGCTTCATACGATAGACCTTCTTATTCCGCATAACCTTCTCCCTCTCCGCAACGCCCGCCAGCACATCCATGCTCTTCGCACCAGTGATATTCAGCTCTTTACTCTCCACAGCAACAATGTGCTTGTTATACGGCGGACTCGCTAGCGTGCGACCGAGATAATTCTGCCCGCTCCCGAAATCGACGTAATGCGTGATCTCCTTCCCCGTACCCGCGCTCACTGAATCCGCAACACGCACCACGTAGTCGGCGAAGTTGCTGACCTCGTGCATTTTCTTGGGAATCATTCCTACGGCTACATGTCTCGGTAGTTTGGTGATCGCTTCACCCTCCCGTCTAGCCGCAACGGTGCGGCGTAGAGAGTGTTTCCTGATCTCGCGGATATACTTGATCAGACTCTCAGGCGGGTCATCACCTCGCATTTTCTCTAAATCGTCACGCATGAGGAAATCAAGGAGGTCCATCGAATCACGTGCCATGAGCCAGGAACGCCATTCAGCTGGGATGACAGTGTGATATAGAGAGGGCTCTCTCGTGAAGAAATCGAGGATGTGAACGCCGCCGCAGAGGGTCTGGAAGATGGTGGATGCGGCGGAGAATTCGAGGAGTGACTCTACGTAGTCGTCTGCGTTTTTGAAGTCGGGAGAGAAGGGGAGGGGTGTGGGTGGTGCCATGGTGTATTTGAGTGTTGAGATGGCTCTTGATACTCTGGATATTTTGAATGGGAAGTGGCTGCGGGTTGGGCGTGTGAGGAAGAGCATGGCATTTCGATGATGGGATTTAAATCGTGGTAAGAAATTTTCGGTCCCGCGAAAATTAGCGAGCCATGAGTTCGAGGCCTACAAAATATTTGGGAATATTTCACTTGATTGAACTGTACTTCCTAGTGAATTAGACGATCAGACTCCCGAAAGTATTTATTACATGTAAGTCATACTTTCATGTTGGTAACCTGGAAGCCAGAGCGAGGGAGTAGGTGAGTAGTTATCACGTGATTCTGATCATTTATCTGTAGTTTGGGTGAATCCGACTTCAGATCTTGAGAAGGTGTACTGTGATTGAGGACCTGTGCTCTAAACTATGGAAGTAAAATATGAGACGGGAAGAGCTGCAAATACTGGCTAATTTCGAATAATCTCCCACACAATATCTGGCTGCTCTTACTTCATGGTAGTAATCACAGAACTTTTGACAACCCACTGCTCAAAAGTCTCAAGGCTCTCCGACAAGATCTTTGCGCAACGTCAGTCACAATTCAACTTTGATCCTGAAACCAAGCCTGAATACCGGAATATTTTACTTACTGAATGATCATCCTCAACCTTCCCACCGCCAAAGAATCCATACTCCTCAACAAACCTCATATTCTCCGTCATATCATCCGCCTCAAACTCCGGCAACCCAAACGCCATCAACATCCTCTTGTACTCGTCATAACTGCACTGCTCAGCTACGACGTCAACTTCCCTAACCTTGACAAGAATATCAGCCGCCTCTTGAGTGGTGTAGTCTCTCTCGCCGCCTTTAATAACCTTCCCAAGGATCGTCTCGCGATTCAGGATGATGGATTTGACGTATTTGCCAGTGTCGACTCTGACTGAGACTAGTGGGAATTTAGTGGTGGTCGCGACGGGTGTGATGAGCTTGTAGCTTTTGGCACCGGGAGAGGTGGGTATGAGCATGAGTGGAAGCTGTTCCATGAAAATGGCGAGTTGGAGGAATGTAGCTGGGATGGAGAGGGAGCGGATGTAATCTTCGATGGCGGCTTTGCCGTCGAAGTGGAGGACACCGGTGATCTTGCCTTCGGTGACTGTTTTTGTTAGGGATTGTTTTGGTAGCTGAGTTTAGAGAGGGGCGCACTTCTGGTGACGTTTGGCAGACTACTCCAAATGAGATGCTGGACATTGAGCTCCTGCAAACGGTGGTCAGTCTCCAAATCGTAGGCTGAGGTTGGATCCTTACCTTAGAAATATCGGCAATGTTCTTCCCCTGCTGAATTTCTCTCTCCTTGTTCAGAACTTCCTGCCAATTGGTGACTGCGAAGACCGTGTGAGCATCCTTCAATGCTGCTCTGACGGAGTCCTTGTCATCAAGGTCGGCCTTCACTTATTAACATCAATTCGACAAAAGGAGTTTGTATATCTCACTGACCTTGAGAAGAGAAATTCCCTTTTCGCCTAATACTACTGCGGAAGGCTTTGTTGGATCTCTGGTGATACCGCGAATTTCAAATTGCTCTGCAATGATAGGATCTTTGAGGATTGAGTCGACGACTGATCCTCCCTGATTACCGGTGACACCGAACACAACGAGGACTTTCTTAGTAGACATAATGAAGATTGAAGATAATCGACGGATTCTAAAAGTATGAAGAAGTGTAGAATATTCGCAGCGTTGAGCAGACGAATCAGGTTGAGAGTTAAGAAGGTGGGTGATTGATTCCAGCAATCGTCGAGAAGTGATACTCTTCTTATGTACACAATTTCGAACCCCAAGCAACGTAAGATTCATTTGTCATGAAGCTTGCATCATCATACCCCAGAACGCCATTAACAATGCGATACCCGTTCCCGTTCATTCTCGGGGAAGAGAAGCGGGGGGAAGATTGGGCCGAAAACGCCACAACCGTGTTTAGCGAGGCGCTATAAGCGCCACCAAACTGCTTATTATCCCGGGTCGGGCTTTCTATATGTTGATATCTGACTTTAGCATCATCGAAGTGCTGTATGGGAATGATGACTGGTTGGATATGAGGAAGAAGTCAACGTCTTCAGTTTCTGATGAGCCACCCACCAGGTCTTTTGTTGCTGAGTGATACGGACAGACTTGTCTGGGATGAACTCTTCCTTGGCTCGGTGTTTGATTGGCTTTGTAGAAATAGCATGCAGTAAAAGTAAGCAAAGATAAGATCTTACAAAGAATGCTGCAAAGGAAAGATCTCATGGGTATGCAAAACCTGATTGCACCATTCAAAATTGACTTCAGTGCGAGGGGTTCTCGCAGATCGGAAGCTGTTGGATAACGACATGGATTTGGAGTCTTATCTACGTAGTCCTTCTTCGGGCACTTTGACCTAATAGAATGCTTAGATTTTATTTGAACCAAGAAAGCGGATTTGCGAATTGGCCACTTGATCAAATGGCCAAGGAAGTTGATAGCCCACCGATGAATCTGAAATTTGAGAACATAAAGACCACTTCGGGAATCACCGTGATAAATGGGATATATGCTATCAAATGCTTACTCCGCTAATGGAAGAAGTTCTCGTCGTTGGAGTTTTCGTTGAGAGAGAAAAGAAGCACTGACCCACGTGGGTGGCACAAAATGAACTACCACTAAAACTAAGGACCTGCTTCGAAATCTTTGGAAATCCACTACAGCAGTTTTAAACAACAGCCACCACCCGGGCAAACGCTCCGCAAACCTAACCGAAAACTGGAAACTCGGATCAAAAATGACAGGTTTTGTGGTCGTACAAATATGCGGGCGTAGGCTAGAACAACATCGCCACAATGGCTGAAAAAGGGGGGCTTTTTCAAACGAGAAATACTGGTGAAGCTGCACGAAAACCAACAATATACACTCCAAGAGGTGGTACAAGGAATTGGAAACAGAACCACGCAGAGTCTGGCCAGACTGTTCGGATACGGTCTGGCAGTGGATGTCACCTTCTGACCTCTGACCTCCGGGAAAATGCGAGGATGGAAGCAGTTGGTGAAACTTTGAAGAACTTCCATTGGTAGTTCATAGGAGCAGGAAGAACAGTGGCGACCTGATGCCGATATGCTGGTTATTATGTCCCAAATTGAATTGAATTATAAGTGGGAAATGAGTTGATTCACTTGAGCGATGGAAGTGGAATATCAAAAGGAAAGAGAGAAGGCGGAATCGGCGATGTCCTGCCTGCCGACACGTGATTTAGCCCCGTTTGCCAGCCTTGTGCAGCCTGGGGAGAGAAGCCACAGGGGCAAACGAAGAGCTGAGAACCATCAATAGCTTCAATCTCCAATCTTCAACCTTCATTGACGAAATTTGATCTGTGAGAAACGGACATCACGACTTCTTTCTCCTTCGTGCATGTCCTGCATTGCTTTACAGCGTCGTACAGCAAACAATAGTACCCTACCTCCAGTTATCTGCGGAGTACGCCCAGTCCGCTAAGCTCCAGCCCCCTGAGAAACCTACCTAGGGAGTGTCCACAACTCCACGTCTCCACGTTCCCCGGAGCTGGGCCCGACTCCACAGCACTGTAGGTCTCCACGTTCTCCGAGAGCTGCAACTCTCTAGGGAATTATGACGGAGCATCGGGAACCCAGCTTGAAGAGGGCGAAAGGCGAGAATTCTGAAACAATCCCTACTTCAGATGGCTCTCACTCTGGTTCTGGCTCCAGCTCTGACGGTGGTGGTACGTATCTTTGATCTTTCTTGATCGCTTGGGAGCGCTTGAAGCTGACAGGGTCCAGATCACGAAGCACATCATGGACTATATCATGAAGCTCACATTGACTCCCGCAAGAGACGTTATGAAGGCCCAGGCAATGACTTTCCACGTCACCCAGATGCCGTTCAAGAAATTGGTATCATTGAACTCCTGGAACAGGATAGTCGGCCAACCTTCATCTTTGATGTCGACGCCCCTGAGCAAGAGGTCAACGGCCGGATGACGTTCGTCCCAGTCTACTGCAACAAGAGCCTCCGGTTCTTCGACTCCATCAGAAATGTTGTTTGTGCAGAGACCTTCTATCCTCCTAGCTCTGAGCACACTCCATCTCAAGTCACTAGTGTGGCTGCCGAAAGAGAATTCAAGGAATGGGCCATGACCATGCCGAAGTTTGATAGTTCAAAAGATGGCTACCTTCCTCGACATCAGTTCCTGGGCATGTATTGGTCTAGTGCGACTTTACGAAAGAAATGGAGAATCGTCAGTGCCTCGCAGGTTCCCAGCCAGCTCAAGAAGAGCCATGGAACCCCTCGCATGGTTCGATCGCGATCCAACTCCAGATCCTCAATGAATTCGCCTACAGTCAGACCTTCACCGTCTTCGGAAGCCGCCCCCGAAGACGCAGTCATGGAAGACGACGAGGATGAGTCAGACTTGTCAAAGCAGTTGGCTGACAGCGAGTCTAAGTTCAAGGTTCTCACAGAGCTGAATCCTGTTGGCATGTACTATCTCTCACCGGACGGTAATATCCTATACTGCAACGACATGTGGTATGAAATCACGGGCCATCCGAGAGGACTCGAGGGAGAAATGTAAGTTCTTGATCATCAGACGTGACTATTAAAATTCCTAATCTATTGCCTAGGTCATTTATGAATGTAATCGCAGAAGTTGATCACCCAGTCATTGCCAAAGAATGGGAAATCTTGACCACGCAATCCGGCAAGAGAGCTTTCGAGCTTCGTCTGAGAAATCCATGGATCAGCGAAAACGGAGAGCCCAGACAGAAGTGGATTATCGCTTCCTGCGATCAAGAATTCGAAGCCGATGGTACTACGATCAAGACGATCATGGGTTGCATGTAAGAATACTTGGAACTTTGGTGTGACTGTGCTGACTTCCCAAGTACCGATATCAGTGCGCAGAAGAACGCTCAGGAGGAGCTTCTAGCCCGGGCCAACCTGATTCAAGAACTGGCCGACAGAACACAAGAGGCCGCCCATCATGCTGAGAAATTCCAGTTGATGGCAGAGTTGGCTCCGTGTGGAATGTTCACCCTAGACCCCGAGTGCCGTATTACTTGGGCAAATTCGCAGTGTGAGTAGAATCTACACTTTCACCGTTCTTTGTGGCTCGTATCTGCTCCTATATATCAGGCTAATATAATTATCCGCATAGGTTATGAGATGACCGGCCACTCGAGAGACGAGAAAGAGCACTATCCCATGTCTATTCTGAACTGCATCGAGACTCAAGATCGCGAAGCATTTAAGGCCGAATGGCAGAAGTTGACTGTTACAAAGGAAGAGGTTTCTATGGAGTAAGTTCTCTTGCCCCGTCTTTTGTTCGCATTCCACTGGAAGTATTGACCTGGCATTTAGGCTCCGCCTCAAGAGACCCTGGGTTAAGCAAGAGACCAATGATTCTGCCCAGTCCGTCCGAGACACCAGATGGATCCTGTTCCTCGCCGTGCCCCAGTTGGACGATGACGACAAGTTAACGAGCGTCCTGAGCTGCACCACAGATATCTCAGGATTCAAATTCGCCGAGCATATGCAAATGATCAGTCGGGTTGAAGCCGAGGAAGCAAAACGCCACCAGGAGACCTTCATTGATATGACTTCGTGAGTAATTTCCTGTAAGACCTCACGCCCGCGCTAACCCTACTCAGGCACGAGATGCGCAATCCTCTCAGTGCAATCATGCTCAGTGCCGATGGTATTGCCAACTCTATCATCGACTTCAGATCACCCCAAGAGAACGCGGCAGTTGCCTATCGAGATCTTCTAGAGAACAATCTTGACGCTGCTCAAACTATTGTTCTATGTGCCCAGCATCAGAAGAGAATTATTGATGATGTTTTGACCCTGTCAAAATTGAACTCTGCCTTGCTTCAAGTGACTCCTGTCTCTGTCCAGGTATGTCATAACTCCCCACCTAAACTGTGAAAACAGAAAATATTTTCACCTTAAATAAAGGAGAGACTGCTAACCACGCATATAGGTCGAGGACACAGTCCGTAGAACTTTGAAGATGTTTGAGAGCGAATTACTTGCAGACAACATCCAAATAGCATTCGCGGTCGAGCCATCCTACCACACGTCAAACATCGACTTTGTTTTCTGTGACCCAGTCCGACTGACCCAGATCTTCATCAACCTCCTCACCAACGTAAGTCCTCCCGTTAGGCAATGAAATTTCATCACTGACTAGATTTAGGCTATCAAGTTTACCAGATCTGAGTCCACGAAATCCATTTCCGTGAGCCTAGGTGCATCGGTCAACAAGCCTCCCAAGGATCATGTTCCACACATAAGATGGTTCCCGTCAAAGGATTCCAGTGCTGTACAGGATTTGACACTCAGACGTGATTGGGGTACTGGCCAGCAGGTCTATCTTTACTTCACTGTAAAGGATACCGGTCGGGGATTATCTGAGCAGGAGAAAAATCGCCTCTTCCACAGATTCAGTCAGGCAAGTCCTAAGACACATGTATGTGCATCGAGCTCTCATTTCCAAGAGGCCCGCGGCTAACAAAATCTAGGTCCAATATGGTGGATCGGGCCTGGGCCTATTCATTTCTCGTGAATTGACTGAGCTCCAAGGTGGTGAGATTGGCGTTGATTCGAAGGAGGGTGCAGGCAGTAAGTTTTGTCCAGGACGGCAAACAATTAGTCGCTAAACATTGATTAGGCACTTTTGCGTTCTACATCAAGGCTCGCAGATCGGTTGATGTCCCCACCAATCCTTCAAATGGCTCGACCCCAAATCTTCTTCCTTCCGATACCAATCACTCGTCGCCGAGAGACTCCAAAGTCAGACGAAACTACCATATCTTATTGGTCGAGGATAACCTCATCAACCAAAAGGTTCTCAGCAAGCAATTGCGAAGCGCTGGATGCATTGTACACGTCGCCAACCATGGCGGAGAGGCTATCGATTTTCTGGCGAAGACTGCCCTCTGGTACGACTGCAAGAAGTCTGGTATTGGAATGAACTTGTCTCTCATTCTCATGGATCTTGAAGTACGTCTGATAATAATCTCACAGAGATTAATACTAACTCTTGTCAATAGATGCCAATCATGGATGGTCTAGCCTGCACTCGAAGAATTCGAGATCTCGAGAACGAAGGCAAGATTGACGGTCATGTCCCGATTATCGCCGTCACTGCGAATACTCGAATGGAGCAACTGTAAGTTCTAATCGTCGTCATTGGGGGTAACCGTCTTTCCTAATCTCATGCTGATATTTTTCTAGGGAGATGGCTATTACAGCCGGCATGGTAAGTCACTCCTTTCATCGTCAATCCAAAATACGAGCTGACAGGAGCAGGATGACATTGTCGCCAAGCCTTTCCAGATTCCCGAGTTGATGCAGAAGATGGACCGCCTTCTAACCAGTCAGGCTTCATCGCCGTGACTCCCCATCATGCTACATGCATCCGGCGACTAAGCTACAACCTGCGGAATTTTTTCCCTTTTCCTTTTACTTTGGTGATGCGACACGATACCAAAAGAACTACCCACCGGCGCAAATTGCGAAAACTGGCGTTCTGATAGCGACAGCGAAATGTTTGCTCAGGGATATTTGGAGTTTGTGGAGGATGGATGGAATACCCGGAATTCGCGCGAGTCAGCGAATACTTTTAGATTCTTGCCTGTGCCTCTTGACTGGAGTTACATTTACATTGGCGTTTTACTGGTATGGCTATGGGGTGGGTGGTGACTCAATGAAAGTCAGTTGCTTTGATTTGCCTTGCATCAAGTTGTCAATTCTCGATTCTCGGTTCTCGGTTCTGAGTATTGTACTGTTGTTTACGCCTTTCAGCGAAGGTACAACTCTACGAATGAAACCGAACTGATCATCTCATGCATGTAAACGTAAACCTACTAGTGTCCTCCCTCACAGCACATGATACACCTACCTAACCTAAATCTAAAATTGTGTTTCGGTTGATCGATTTATATTGCTCGAATGCATATTCAGGCAAGCGTCAACGGACCATCCATCTCTTCAGTATAGCCAATGAAAGCAATGTACCCATCGGGTCTCACCAAAACAAACCCAGGCCTCTCAAATCCATACGCACCATGCAAATTCCCACCCACATCAATAAAACCATTCCCACTCTTCTCGGCACCATGCAAAATCCTATGAACAGTCACACTCTCATTCCCATCAACGAGCGCCCTCTCAACATCACCCATCTCCTCCATCCCAACCGCATTTTCACCAACTCCCGAAAACAGAAATAAATGATACCCAGGGCCCTTCAACAACCCTATCAAAGTCGTCTCATCGTCTGCACCAGGATCTAAACCGGGCCTACCCAACTTCCCATCCGCAGCCCTATTCCCACCTCTCAATTTCCCCTCCCACGTCCTCGAATTTCCCACAATAGGACTCTCCCTATACCTAATCCCCAACTGAGAAATAAATCTCATCCTCACCCTCCTCCTCTCCCTATCCCCCAATATCCACGGCACGATCCACGGAACCAATCTATCCCTAAGAAACAGAACCACCGGATTCGTCGTAGCCATGATCTCAAAAACCCGATCTGTGCCCCTCAGAATCGCGACGCCGACTTTATGCCTCTCGAGATGATAGCTATCAAGCAACAACTCCGGATCCGGACTCTCCCCTCTCAAAACAGTAGCTAGTTTCCAGCCCAGGTTGACCGAATCCTGGATACCGGTATTCATACCCTGTCCCCCAGCCGGAGAATGGATATGCGCCGCATCACCCGCAAGGAAACACCTCCCCTTGCGATAACTCGACGCAATGCGATGATGCAATCTAAACCTCGTCATCCAAACCGGATCACTGATCTCCACCGTACCAGGAACATGCTGTTTAATCGCGCTCCTAAAATCCTCAAGCGTCGGCTCCTCCTCGCTATCCCTCTCAAACGGCCTCGAACAAACGAGTCTGAAAATACCATCGCCGAGAGGCAGGGCGGCGAGTAGGCCGTAATGCCCGATGAAGATGTGCAGGTTGGCTTTGAACTCCCATCTCATCCGCACGTCGGCGAGGATGAAATCTTGGGGGTAGGCACCACCTTCGAAACTCAGACCTGATGATTTACGCACGATGCTGTGGGCGCCGTCGCAGCCTACTACGTATTTCGCTCGTATCGTTTCGAATTCCCTGTCTGTATCTTTTCCATCAGAGCGCTGTAATGCTACGGATACGCCGGATTCGTCTTGTTCCACTTCCGTTGCTTTAACTCCCCATTCCACTGCACTCCCCCCATACTTCCCCAGAGCCGCATCTAAAACCTCCTCAGTGATTGCCTGACTGACGAACAGCGGGCCAGGGAACGCCGTATCGGCAAACGGGGTGTCCTGTAAATGGATCTCGAAGATCGGCGTATTGTTCGAGAAGAGTTTTACAGAGAGGTTAAATGTCCCGCGGGAGATGAGGGCTGGGATTATATCTGGGTGACGGCTGAGGAGCTCGAGACTCCGCGCGTGGATGGCGAAGGCGCGGCTGTAGGGGGAGCGGGAGGGTGAGGAGTCGATTATTCGGAAGGGGATTTGCTGGAGGGAGAGTTCGAGGGCGAGGGTTAGCCCGGTGGGACCGCCGCCGATTATGAGGACGTCGGTGTCTGTATCGGTAGCTATGGTGTTTTCTGGGGCCATGATTGAGCCCTTGGATTTCTCCAGCTCAGAGTTGAGATGTGATGCGATGTGATGTGATGTGAGAAGCTTAGGTGGGCGATGTCGTTAAATAAATCGTCTTTGCGAACCTTCTAGCCATGTCATCTACCCATATCTACATATCAAGACCATATCACTGAAATGGAAATCAATGTATATACGTCTACACTCCATTTGCTAATTAAGGGATACGATACAGTAGGATGTCAGATCCCCTCTCAGATTATCAGATGCCCGTTTCTCAAAGCGGGTAGTCGAATCTCGCTTAGCTTTGTTGGTGGCGGGCGGCGTATCACGAGCATGGGCTTGACCAAGAGATGTGGGATCATTGGACGCCCGCTTCCGAATCATCCAATTAGGTTGTCGGATGCCAAGCGTGTCTGCAAGGGATGGGAAGATGCTTTTTTGGATGTCTTTTGCAAGAGGCGTTTTTGTGGAATGTGTGTGTGAGCGTGGTGTGTGGGATTCGGTGGAAGTAATTTTTTCTATTCTTTGCAAATGACCAATTTATCGTTCAGTCAGCCGTTCAATGGCGAGGTGATTGAAGATTTTCGGATAACGATATTCTCCCTGCCACTTTTTTTATAGCCCTCTCACTTTTTTATGAATTCTCGATTTCTTGGAACGGGCATATTTCCACGACGGGAGGGTCGGTGTCTGAATGTTGCGGTTTTTGTTACATGGTGAATTATTGAGATTGTTTTTTTTTGCCTTACATGCTTCCCTTGCAGGTGTCCAAACAGATACATACAAGGTCGAGTAAAGCCAGCAATTCAGGAAAAAGGCTATTCTTAGGTGCTCAATAGATTTCATACCCATTATGGCATGCATGAGAGAATCAGGGTTGAAGAAATTAAGTGGGCCAAAGATATGTTAATGCAGATTTGGGTTTTCTCATCTCTGCTCTCTCAACAACAGGAACTCATATTTACTTACAAGCATAAGACTCCGCAACATCCGCATCTCCTCCCAGAAACACCAACTTAGCAGGCCACCTACATAATTCAACCCTCCTCTCCTTTTCTCCACCAACAGTCCTAGCCTTCAAGTGATCAGGTGCAACCTTCCTCTCCACCCAATCCACCAGCGAGTCCATCGCATTGCCAGGAAACCACCCACTCCCACCCGCACAATGCAAGACTCCTGGCGCAGCGAACAATCGGTAATAACCATCAATTTCAGGATCCTGTTCTTTGACTCGCTCCCAGTATTCGACTGTGTTATCCAGAGACAGGAGCTGATCGTCAAGACCGTGCCAGGTCAGTAATTTTCCTCCTGACTCTTTGAAATCGGTGAGATCTGCATCGGACGTCCCGATGATGGAGCTGTATTGGTTGATTGACTGACGGAATAGTGTGTCGTATTGGCGACGTTTGATTTGGCTGAAGTCGAATGTCTCGTCTTTGGCGAGGTAGTACTTGATCCATTCAACTGCTATCGACAGCGGGTTGCCAGTGCAGGAAGTGGTGCTGCTGTTGTCGCTGGAGCTACAAATTGTATCGGCGATACCTAGGAGAGGAGCCCCTCGATTAGGACCATAAGATAGAGGTCGTCCGTTGAGAAGACGTCCATCTTCGGTGCGAACGCTTGACCAAGCCGCAGAAACAATAGTCGCGCCATCGACAGAGAGAATTCCAGATATACCAGTTGAACTACAGTTGAATTTCTGGCCAACAACAGTCATAGGATCAAAGGTGCAGCTAGAAGGATCGAGGATGAATCCATCTTTCACACCATCCAATTCATCGCAAGCGGATATTGCAGCAGCTGAGAATGTGTCAATCTCACACAATGGCGGGTATATCTCTATTCAAAGTCAGCTGTATTTCCCGCACCAGGTTCCCTTGCAAACTCACTTTTCTGATTCATCACAACCTGCGGATGGACAAGACCAAGTATCATTCTATCCCAATTAATCCCAGGAGCAGTCGCTAGAATGCCATCATACTGCCCCGGATACCTCTGAGCCATCATATACCCCTGCCTACCACCAGTCGAGCACCCATTAAAGTACGAGAACTTTGGCCGTTCCCCATAAAAAGCCGCCGTCGCAGCTTTCGCAAGTGTAGCAGCGTCATCCAGAGTGATTGAAGCAAAATCGTTGAGAAGGGCCCAGTCTACATTACCAGGGCTCTTCAATTCCCATGATTTGGTGTCGGAGAGACCATGTCCACCATCCGTCATCACTGCTGCGTAGCCTTTGGATGCGGGCCAGGGAAGAGCGAAGTAGTATCCTGTCATCCAGCCTCCACCTCCGATACCCATCATGCGGCCGTTCCAGTTCAGAGGAAGCCAGATGCTGGTTTTGATTGTGTCATTTTGTCCAGGATGCGTGTACGTGATATTGGCTTCAGTTCTCTGTCAGAATATTGAGATCTTGAAGTGAAGATAAATATCGGCGCCGAGTAAACTAACCTTCACAAACATTGAGCCCTATCACAGCTTCTGGGTACTGATTCAACGCCCGCTCTGACGCCGGAGCGCTGTAATTCGAGATCAGCGAAGTCGATATATCGAGAATCTTCCCCCCTCGAAGACTGACACTTGAAAATGTCGCTGCTGTACAAGAGAGTGTTGAATTAACTGCATTTGCTGAATCCACTCCCAACCCCAATAAAGCAGTAAGAAAGTTCTTTCCACGCATAGCTTGAACAAAAATCTCTAAATGGGTGCTCAAGAACTGCATGTTGCCATCAAAAAAACAATAGCGATCTTATATATTTCTTCTCAACTCTATACCCGTGAACGGTGCAATCGTTTTCCGTGAGTTCGTTTCGAGCAAACCAATCTTTCTGCAACTTTAGATTAACTCTCATTTAGCCAGCATATCTGACTTGATTGAAGTTTTCTAGGGAAAGCACTTTTCTTCGTTGATGAAGGGGGGTTGACCTACGCTTTCGGATGTAGCTCCAGTGCTTGGTCGGGATGAGATTAATTATCCTCGGATGTAGCTGCCATACTTGGGACGTGCACTCCCAGAGATAGGTTAGATAGCAGTGATTTTAAGCAAGCCCGTTCCGTAGCACTGCATTTCTTGCTCCTGGTGTATTCGTGTCTTGTCAACCCTACCTGTGCAGACAATTTGAGACCCGATATCCCGTGAGTCCCGTGAGTCCCGCGAGGCAGTCGGTAAATAACTTGGGCCGAAATTTTATTGAAATCTAATCTTAATATGCTCGTTAAGGCTCACAATGATGAATAACATAGTGGTTGTTCAACATGAGAGCTAATTGATTGAGCTTGAGTCGTTGTTCTGGCAGACAGGTTGGAATTCGGTTTTGAAATACCACATCGCACAGCACAGAGAGTTTGATCAAGAGGGGAACACCATGAGGGGAACGGGACAGTGGATGTTTTATGAGTTTGACGCATTGATTCTTACTTATTTGCTGCCCAATTGACTTGGTTCCAAACTGCGAGATCATATTTCCCACGAAGCCAATACCGTTGTTTAATTGAAGCTCTGTTCAGGCCCGCTACTGTAAGTTCTGATCTACACAGAAACGAGTAGCTCTGGTCAACATCTCCCAGACCTATGATTATAATCAAACGAATGAACAAGGGCCACAAAATGAGCAGCAGCACCCAAATCAACCAGCACATGGAAGATCTGATGCGACGATCCCCATATATCTAATTTACCAGGATAACTACTCTCAGGAAATCGAGCCTAGGAAACAGTTAGCAAGCATTCCAACCAGACAGCCCACTTGAATATTTTGTTCACTTACAGCGTAAATACTTGCGCCCAGGATATACATCAGACCCTCTGTCAACAGCCACGGCACAAACGCAATTCGGATGTTGACTGTGGTCAATCCGTAAAGGAAAACGCCGTGGATGACTGGGATGATTGCTGAGAGGCCTAGGAGAACAAACACGAGAGCACGGAAGGCTATCCATTTAGGCGCTCGAACCTTGGGACTCAGTGTGAGGTAGGCACAAATTGCGCCAAATATCGTGATCTAAAGCGAGAACTGTTAATAGAATTCTAGACCTGGGAGGAGGGGGGGGGG
>JAFJYG010000516.1:0-38504 GCA_017366145.1 Cadophora sp. M221
CCCCCTCCCTCGTAGCATACACCCCCTTCCCAGCGATCTCTTCCTCAACCTTCCTCGCCTCCTCTAGAGCCTTACTCGAGATCTCAAGGCCGTACGCGTCATACCCACACGCACTTAACAGGAGGACATCATACCCCTTCCCACATCCTGGAACGAGAGCTTTCTTTTGTTTACTCTGCTGTGGAGATGAAGGGGGAGGGAGGAGATCTTGCCGTTGAGATAAGAGGTCTGCGAGAGCTGGGTTGGGAAAACCTTTGTCCCAGGGTAGGAAGCCTTCTGTCCACAGCTCGTTCCATTTCGAGCCGTGCTCGGCGCTGCCTTGTGCAGATGTGAAGTGGGAGAGAAGGCGGGCTCGGGCGTCGGTTGGTTGGTCGGTTGACATTGTTTTGGGTTTGTGGTGTAGGGGTATTGAGTTTTGGGCTTGAAGTTTAAGGGGGGAAAAGCTGAGTGTTGAAGGCACTGTGGATGGATGGGTTATGTTGACAAATCGATGGAAATGGTGGGGTAATGAGGGGCACAGTTTACTGTACATGAGCTTGATACTTTTCTAAGCCAGAAGAAAGCCGAGTGAGACAAAAGCCGAAAGGAAGACAGCTACAAATGAAAACTTTGTAAACAGTGTACTTTACATCATGTTTGTGTAAATCAGAGAAGTAGATAGATATTCTACAAAATTTATGAGACCGCAGAAATAGCATCAAGCAGTCCAGATACAGTCAGAAACATGGCTCCGATTTTACAGTTTTCCCCCCAACTTTTGCAAAACTCCCACACCTCAATTCCTCCTAGATTTATC
Organism: Cadophora sp. M221; assembly: GCA_017366145.1. Lineage (NCBI taxonomy): Eukaryota > Fungi > Ascomycota > Leotiomycetes > Helotiales > Ploettnerulaceae > Cadophora > Cadophora sp. M221. The sequence continues at coordinate 797 of JAFJYG010000516.1, forward strand.
AACAACTGAACTTACAAAAATAATTACTCAACTTCGAAGAGCTTGGTCCCCGAAGCCGAAGCCATCTCAGGTCTGCTCCAAGCCACTTAGTAATCATGAAGAGACAGCTTTCCCCTTATCGTACCTCGGCCCCTCGATAAGCTTTGGACCGAGCCAGACTTACGCCGGATATCAACATCACTCAAAGATCTCACAACTTCCTCCACAGCATCACTTCTTTCAGTCACCATAAACCCTAAACTATCAACACAGTTTCATACTCTTCCATACTCACAATGGATTCATCTACCTTATTCGACGTCAAAGTAAGCTTTTCACCATTCCAAAGTAAACTGTGTCAATTGAGTTCAAGGCTGATGAAGATACTTTACCCCACAGGGCAAAGTCGTTCTTATCACCGGCGGCGCAAAGGGAATTGGTCGTATGATCTCAGAGGGGTTCGTTGCCAGTGGAGCCAAAGTGTACATCTCATCTAGAGATACAAAGGCTTGCGAGCAGGCGTGTAAGGAGTTGAATGCTTTGGGTTCGTTTGATCCTTTCTCGTTCATAAAACTCTTTATATCCCTCTTGCGGAAAACTCAATCGTTGAATTGCAGGAATGGTTTGCTGATGTGTGGTGATAGGCAAGGGCAGCGCTCATTACATCCAAGCCGATCTGTATAAAGTGGAAGACTGCAAGAAGATTGCTGAGGAATTGAAGAAGCGGGAGTCGAAGTTGAACGTTCTGGTTAACAACTCTGGTTCTAACTGGGGAGCGCCTTATGATGAGTTTCCTGAGTCTGCTGTAAGTTTCCTCTCCCTTCCTTCCTTACAATCTTCATATCGTTTGTACCTTCTGAAAAGAATATCCCAATTCTAACACACCTCCCTCCAGTGGACTCGCGTTCTAACCCTCAACCTCACCCGCGTCTTCACCCTCACCCAAGCCCTAACGCCCCTCCTCGAAGCCGGCGCCTCAAACCTCTCCCCCTCCAGGATAATCAACATCGGATCCGTCGACGGACTCCGCGTGCCCTCCCTCGAGACCTTCTCCTACTCGGCCTCCAAAGCCGGTCTCCACCAGCTCTCTCGCGTCCTTGCAAACCACCTCGGCAAGCGCAACATCACCTCCAACACGCTCGCTTGCGGTCCCTTCCAGAGCAAGATGATGAAGCAAACCTTAGAGACTTTCGGGGAGGAGATCAAGAGCGGCATTCCCCTGGGCAGGATTGGTGAGAAGGAGGATGTGGCTGGTGCGTGTCTGTTTTTGAGTAGTAGGGCAGGAGCGTTTGTTAATGGGGCGACGATTGCTTTGGATGGGGGGAGTTTGGTGGGGAGTAAGTTGTAGAGTTTGGTGGAGTGGAGGTGGGTGTATAATACGGTACCAGGTTTGGACCGGTTGGAGGGAGAATTAGGCGTGTGACAAAGGGCCGAGGGGAAAAGTGTATCAGGGCTTCGAAATGGACCAAGGATTAAAAGAATATGATAAAAATATGTCTTACTACAGTTCAGTGAGATGCTTCCGGCACTCTCTGCACGAACTCAGGTTATGCATCTGAATGAACCTCCATTTTATGTCACTTTGACTTCCATCTGCATGTTTAGCCATACCTCGACCCCAACTGCGGAGTTCTGTTTACCGCCTAGTGGCTGCCTTCCATTCGAATGCTGTACAGTCCTCGCTAAACGGAGGAACATTCAAGCTAGCTCTCACATTATCAGGATTCAGAAGCAGAGTCTGATAATCTTCCTCTGTGTGCTTCTTTATCATGCTGCTCAATTCCAAGGAAAAATACAGATTTATAACCCTCGCCCCCAGAACCATCAGAGCCCTTCAAAAGCTCTTCCTCGCTTAGCCCCCCTTCCTCACCCCTTCTAAGTCAAAACACATATCTATCTTTCACCCCAGTGAGTCTCCAAAGAACACTTGAAGCGAGAATTATTGCGGCGGAAGTGTTTGTGAAATCAGGAAGCCCGATAGTTTTCTTTCTTTCTGGTATAAAAGCCCTGAAAAATCCCGAAAAGAAGTCAAGAAGTCAATCATCTTCTCTTCTTGCTCTTTCTCTCTCCTTTCCTTTCTCTTTTCTAAACAAGTGTGTATGTTCGAGACGCTGGCGCCCACTTGAAAGGGGAATTCGGAAGAATACCGAGCGTGAAGAGTCTCCCGTGAAACCTTGACTTAACTACTAGCTCTCTCTTGTTTTGCAGCTGTTCGTTTTTTCATAGTGGATTTTTTTAATTTAGATAGAAGACTTATAGATTTTGGAGCAGGGAGAGTTTGGTTTGTGGTGGAATGAAATAGAACGGAGGCCTTATGGATACATAACGAGGATTGGACTGGGGTGCAGGCTTTCCGATTGAGTGATTTTAATTTCCTGTATAGGAATTTCTTTAAATTAAATTGAAATAGATAGATTGAATAGAGACACTTGATTTATTTCAACATCAAGATTAGTCTACTTGCGTTTTGCGTTGCAGTATACATGCATAATATCTCGTTGTAGCTTTTCAGTATTTGTTGACAATTCGCTTAATTTTACACATGTCATGTTGTTTCCCTGCTCCTTTTTCCGCCTCTCCTTCACTGTCTTCACATTCGCCACCTTTAACATTTATACAAATCACTACTAAAATATCGTTTAGTACCATATTACTAATTGCTTCCACGAAATACAGTGCCTCTACAATGTGCTCGGAGATCGTTCCATGCAAGAAGAACGACTTTTGGACAGATTGTACCCCCGCCCCCCTCTTTCCCAAATCTAATGAGGGGGATGGGAATACAGTATTACTAAGGTCCCAGGTATGTTAACTTTCAATTGCAAGTCAACAGAGAATCAATGCCACGTCACGATGATTGCTAAATCATTCAAGGCCAGGCGCCTCGCTGCCGTGAGATCACATACTCTTACATCTGCGTGGAGATCAAGACCACCACGTTTGCCAGTGAAGCACGGAATGGGGAAGAGTAACCTCATATCTGTACTGTCTTGAAGTTAAAAAGAAATCCAAAAAGATACTTCATTGTCACTACACTTTGTGTTGTCAATGTATAAAGGCTTCCTGAACCTCACGCAGATGTAATTCACTCTTCACTTTCCGCTCTCCGTCTCAATTATCCCTCTCGAGGCCAGAGACATGGCAGTAAACGGGAATGCTTATCCTGCCTCCAATCTATTTCACCCATCACAGCTCTCTCTCAACTTGGCAAATTGCTGGGAATAGTTTGGTAGAAAATCAGCGAAACCTCACCCTTTATATGTAGTCCCCTCAAGTTCAGATTGGAAAATAATCTGTTTCCATCCTCCCGCCCCGATTACCGGCTTTTCCCTTAGATCTACCTTAAAGGGTTCATGCCAGACGAGATGCAATTCTCGGGTCTCCAAACTTTACTCCCTGGCAGTGGGAGAGTTCTTGATTGCTAGATTCCTGTACTCCTTCATGAGTAAGAATATCTGTGACATTTGTCAGCGAGCTTTTGGCTTTTGTAAAGCTCCAGGATCCGGCTTTACTTAAACTTGGCATAGCGAATGTCACTCACTCAGGCTAGTGAATCGCTTTTGCCTTTAATCTAACCCTGATCCGCTGACCACTAACTGCCAAAACACTATCCACCGAATATAAATACATGAGCCACATTTTAGTTGCTTTCTTAAGATCATTGGAAAACCCTAACGATCCAATTTCAGAGCTGGGAAACTTGGGATGATGCAGATCAATACCTGTAAACCAGGGAATACCTACATCCTGTGATCCCACTGACTGCGATGCTTAGACTCTATAGCCAAGCATTGAAGAGAATATGATGAGGCTGAGAGAGAGAGAGAGTCTTGTCTTGTTTCGTTGACCGTCAAATTCTGTTCTGTTGTCAATCGATCAATCATAAGGTGTAGACAGGCTATGCTTGATTACCTGTATATGCAATGTCTGGTTTGAAGTTTACTTTCGCGGCTACTGAGTGGGAAGAGGAAGGGGAACTACGAAGACAGCCACAGCGCTGCAAATAAGTGATCTCTTGGTTCGAGCCCCGACGATAATAATGCACCCGAGGTTTCCACGTTAGGGACGTATGTCTTTCGTTAGAGAAATATTGTGTCATTTTATAATTGTAAACCATCAATGGGAACGCTGTAGATGGAAGAACAGACTCATCGATTGCTCAACTGGGTGTCAGAGGCTAGAGATTGAGTAATGGAGAGTATTTATGACTCTCTCCTCTACTGCAGAGCTCCTAGCATTGAAGAACAGAGTTGATAATCTGGATGCTCATGGCGAGTGATGAATATCTCTAAATCCGCCGTGTGGTGAATGTTTTGGAAATCAGAATGTTTGGTGAGCAAGTGCATCTTCCAGTGGTAAACAACAGACCCCCACCTCTGAATTAATCTTGGAGACCTCAAAGCATGGACGTAGACTGCTGCCGTTTCTGTTTTTGTTGCCAATCCTCGCGATCAAGTCTCAGTCCCAGAATGCAATGGACATAGCTTGACGTCTGCAAGATCCTAGAGTCTGCAAGGTCGAAATTCCGAGGTAGACTTCCATTTTTAAGTGGTAGTCACTTATACCTTGCATCGCCATTCTAGTCTCAGTTGTTTGGGCTTCCTAACTAGAATCGTTTGTTTTTCCAGGTACATTAAATACCTCAACATTCGCTGAATGTGCTTGCAGATTCCGGGGAATGGGCTCGATACGTGTTTGGTATTCATCAGAAACGCCGGAAAGAAAAGGAAAGCAGATAGTGATTATCTAATTATAAAAGCAACGTAATGGGGTTAGAGCAGAGGTATATAGGAAACAACATCATCGCAGTTCATTGGATCGTTGTGCAAGAGAACGTGAGTTGATCTGTGCCACTTTACTATGAAATTCAATTGATTTGAACTCTGTATGGCAGAATAATAACGATAAGAAGGAACAAGTATAGATCATAGTTATTTGGAGGTCAATGAAGGCAGGACTTCGTCATGCAGATATTACTGCTGTCGATTAAGATTTCACTGCCATCTTACATCCTACGAAGAGTTTGGTAAGTAGGACTTTCTACCAGGATATCACACCGGATTTTTATAAATGTAGAATGATAGATGAGGTCTTCTTAAAGCTAGGTCATGCTACAATTAACACTCATGGGAATACCGTGGATCGATGGATATTGAAGTCACCTTCTTGGCTGTTGCAATATATGGCTTGGCTGACGGGTGTGGTAGGGCCGTAGTATATACAACATAGATAGACAGCTCCACGATATCCAATATCTCGGACCTGTCTCTTGGTGGGGAATGAGAGACTCCCGAGACCTAACGCCCTGTGACTTTTGGGGGCAGTTTCAGGAGGACAAATCACGAAGAACTGAAAGAGAAAAGAAGTGGATAGGATAGGATACGGACTTGCGAGGAAGCCGAAAATCACAGAACTGAGGTTTAGAGATAATTCGAGAATGAGAATGACGAGGAAGGAGTCGGTCAGTTATCAACCGTTGTTGACTCGGTTATGGCTGCAGACAAACTTGACAAGAACAAGGCAACAAAGAAGAGATAGGAAAGAACTTTAACTTTAAAACAGACTCCTTTCATCTTCAATCGACACCCCCTGACTGAAGATATTAATTGTATTTCCCATCGTTTAGGAACTCATACCTAAGTGTTTAATACACGTGGATATCACGAGACGTACCATCCCATCCTTCCTCTTTCAGTCCTCCAGTTTCGAGCTTCTACAGTAGTCCTGTTCAGGCATCAAACCATAAGCCAGTTACTTCAAACCTCCCTCCCTTCAAAACCTCAAACGTAAAACACCAAAACCTGTTTTTCCCTCCCTATCCCATGCCATCACGAAACCTCTCTCCCGTCTGTCAACTTCTCAAGTCGGAATAATCACCGGTCTCGAATCTCACACCCATACCCGCCCACATCCCCAACCAACCAATCATCCCTCCTTATCTCACTCGCTTCCTCCTGCCCCCCATTCTATTTCCTTATCATCAATTCTCATCTCATCCGGCCAACCACCCCAATCCAGCCACTTTCACACCTGACACCGCACCACACCACACCACCCGTCCACTCATCACTCTCACAACCACCTTACCTCGCCAAACGCACCAATGAAAAATATATAGAGAAAGACACAAGGGATCCTTGCATTAGCCTTTTCCCTACCCTTTCCCGCCACACACACCATGACATCGACGAGACATGGCCGCCACCGCCGACCCCGGCCCGATCTTTTTTTGTCGTTTAATTGCGAGCGACTCGCGGTTGGTCGGGTGTTGCTGAGGCTTTAATTTCCGATCTTTTTTGGGGGGTTGGGAGATTCCCCCCTTGAACTTTTCCATTGAGCCTGAATTGAATGCGCCTGCATGTTAGTTCTGAAGGGAAGGGGACCGAGGTGAGCTGAGGATGACTGCAGATAAAATAAACAAATAAATAAACACAGTGGGAGTATTTATAATTCCGTGTGCTTTGTGTTGCTATTTCTTTACTCCTCTGTTTATTTATTAGTTTGTTGATGAGACTGGAGTAAGTGAGTGGGCGCAGTTGAAACCCCAAAGCCCAATCAATCCCAGGCGTTCATGCACACCCGCCTCGCCGCGACCGATGCAATGCAACAGCGAGACAGCATAGCAGCAGCGTCCATCCTTCACGACGCATGTCTTGCGATCGTACCTGGATCGGCACGAGACCTTAGAATTGCTTTTTCTTATTCTCTTAATCTTTTTTTTTTTTAAAGAGAAAAAAAAATTATTAAATTATGCATGTGATGAACGAACAAGAATCTGTCGTGAAGAATCATAGAATTGATATTGTTGAATGGATGGATCCATGGAACGAACATTGCTGCGCATTGGTCGGTTGTGTATTTACTTCACGATGTTTCCTGTAATTAACACGCGACGAACTCCTCCCACCTCCTCACGAACCCTTCATCTCATCTGTCCTATCTTGCTTGAATCGAATCGAATCAAATTGAAATGCAACGAACCAACCAACCAAACCCATCCAGCTATCCCACAACCGAAGAAACCATCTACCTATCCAGCAAGGGAGTTTACAACACATGTTCGAGATAAGAATATGTGGAAAAACAAGCTTCCTGTGTTTGAATTAAATGTGTGAGATTGATTGGCTTATATGAAGATGCTGGTTATTATCATCATGAGACGTCACTTTGTGATGATTCATTGATCTATATCACGAGGAGCACTGTGAGCTATCAGATTGACTGGCTAGGGAGCTATTGTGGAGATTGCACTCAATCGTACCTTTCTCCTATCGCGAGACGATACGCATCGTATCACTCACTGACCCATCCCACATACTTTCCTTATCACTCGCGAGATCACATAATCATAAGGAACATGGAAGTTGTAAAAAGGGTGCTGGGCCAAAAAACTTGGTCTCCCATGCAATGCCGCCGTTTTATATTCTGGTCTGTCTGTCTACTGGTTGGTATGTACATACACAAGAACAACAGGCGCAGGCACTGCATAGAAAGGATCATCATCATTCGCAACGACAAATGGTTTGTTTGAAGTTTTGATTTCGATATATTGTTGGAGAGACCAATAAACACACCCAGCATAACAGTCATTAAGGTATAGGTAGCGGACAAGAAGTCTATAACAAGAGCATATCCCACAGAATCGAATGAATAAGACACACAAAACAAAGCAGAAGGAAACAAATATCAAATGACCCAAAATGAGACGCGAAGATTTTTCCAGGTGGAGCAAGTTTGTTCAGTTGTATTTACCAAGCTCTGATTTGGCATCTCTCTCTGTTCCTACTCCCTCGCGACAGCAAGATATGAGAAATCAGCTTCCAGAAAGCATTGCAAAAAACATTAATAGACAAGAACCAGAAAAAACCCAATTGCCTCTAGACACCTGAAAGACCGCACACTTTGGGGGTATGATAATGGATCCTCGTGTTGATGAACAACACTCTCGACCACATAAGCAATTACAAGAAAGATGCCAACCTGCATTAGACGAAGGACTCCACCGAGCAATGCAAGAACACCATTATGCCCAAAGACCACGCTTATCCATAACTCGACCACCATCCAGGCGCCTTTCCTCCATCATGAAATTACCAATTGTCGCAAGAGAATTCGTACGTTCGTGATTCAGATTGGCGAGAGGATCAAGCCGCTTACAAGAGGTAAGCAGCGAGGCCGAGGAGACCAGCGAGGGAAGCTCCGGAGAGAGCGAAGACCTTGTTGGCACCGGAGGCGGTGATTGGGGATGGGGTTGGGGTGGCAGTTGGGGCAACAGTTGGTGCGGCAGTTCCAGCTGGGTAGGTTGGGACTGGGGCAACGGTGGTGGCGTTGGCAGTTGGGTACACTGGGGTGTAGGTTGGGGCACTGGAAGGATGTTAGCTGGAGCTGCAAAGACTGTATTTGGAAACAGTTCAAGGGTACCAGGTGGAGCAGTACACAGCGCTTGAGGTGGTGACTGGCTTGACGATGGTGCATGGGCAGTTGGTGATGGTCAAGGTCTCGGACTGTGATATTGATGTCAGCTTCCATTCGTGTTTGCTAAGAGGTTCTCAAGAGAAACGCATCGAGCTGAAGCTGGTCTCCATTTCTCGGCGCGCTCCCCCGATCCCTAAGTGTGTAATCTCACCTCAGTGGCAGTGTAGGTGACGCCATTGTAGGTCAACTCAGTGGCAGCTGGGCAGACGGTGGTGTAGGCAGTGTGGACCTCGGTGGTGTAGACGACGGTCTCATTGCTGTAGGAAGCAGTGGCAGTTGCTGCAAGAGCAAGGACGGCGACGGCGGAGTATTGCATTTTGACGGGTGGTTGGTATTAAGTTACTTGAAAAGTAATTAGATGGGAGAGTTGGAGTTGAGGGTTGAGGTTGAGGAGTTCGTGCGTAAGTTGAACGAATGTAAGTGACTAAAAGTCAGGTATGTTGTTTGATGTACGAACGAGAGTGTGGGTGAGGAAGGAAAGTAGGAGTTGAGATGGGTGGCAGAAGTGCTTTATACGGCAGGACGGTGGGCGGGAGCAGGTTGGGTGGGCCAGAGGTGAGAGGTGGCCGGGGGGTGCAGATGCGATGCAGTTTGGCAGTGCGGAAGAGTGGGTGTGTGCCTGGGCGGGTTGTCTTGGCCTCCGTTGTTTAGCGTGCGCTAAGGGAATGACTGAGGCGTTGCTGGGGTGCTGGCGTCAGGGGCGAGTGGGGATTGGTGGAATCATCAGGGGCAGATGGAGTAATGCTGCCTGAAACAGCTTAGGGCGCTGTCACTTTGTCTACTAGCTCTGTTTACCAGTTTTATTTTGGGTTTTTCTGCCAGCCACCCCCCGGCCACTCAGAAATTGCTCGCAGGGGAGTCGTGCTCAGTCACTTCGAAGGCTGCTGGGATCTCTGCCTCCCAACCATTCAGCAGACTCGCATCACTGAAGTCTCTCCTCTCCAGCCCTGGACGACCTGACATGGCACTTCGTACCCGCTGGACGGCCAATTCCAGGTGAGTTCTCAGGGTGGCAATCAGTGGAACAAAAGCCTGCTTGGGTAATGGGCACTCGCACTGGCTCTGGTCTGTCCCCTTTTGCGGGGGCATTGGAAGACTCGAGAGGGCCTGGAAGGATAGAGAGGATGGGTGGTGAGGTCATTCGTAGAAACTTACAACAACGGCTGAGGATTGCAAGAGGGTCGGTCAACTCAGCTGTTGCTCTGGTTTGAAGCTATCTCGAGTATATGGCTGACTGCTGCTGATGCTGTGGTGCGTGTGGTGTTCCATCCCTCGTTCGAATTCATCCATAGCTATGCGTGGGATGCACAATATTATATACGAACTGTGCAAACATCCAACACGAAGATATGCAGCCCTCACGTCCATCCTGCTGCTCTGCTGCTCAGATATGCAGCTCCCTCGATATGCACAGCTTATGCAGCACTCGCACACACTTCTTTTCTTATCCCATCAGAGGTGCACAATATGCCGTGACCCATTTCCCCCGTGCCACTATTCCCAATAGCCTCTAATCATCGCAGCCTTTTCATCCGATCTCGCACAACGTCCCTTTGTTTGGCTCGCTTGTCCTTCTCTCCTGCACGCTGGACCACTCTTTCCCCCTGACTTGCAAAGCAATAAATCATAAATGCCCACCGAAAACCAAAAACAACCTCTGGGGTCGGATCTCTTCATCCCTTTCTTTTACCCTGAACGCAATTCTTACTTCAGGCTTTTAATGGGCTAAAATCGGCATCAAGAGCCCCATCACGGGCCATCAATAGGCAAATCATCTCGGGTTCATCTTGTTAGAGCTTCCAAGGGAAATCAACTGTTCTTCTTCGGTTCAAATGGACACACACCGACATGGCAAACCGTGCAAGTGTTTTGGAATTGCAGATAACCATCGATGTTCCAGTTCCACAACTTCCAACCTGCCTGTCATGCTACTGGCTGCTCGCTGATTACTCACTCTGGAAATCTCCTGCCTGCAGTTGGCTCTCGTATGGAATGGAGATTTTTAATCTGAACCCGCAACCACCAGGAGAAGCTTCTCGCCAGGGTGTTGGAGATTGCCATCCCATGCTCGACAAATCACAGCTCCCCATTTACCAAACCCTCGCAGGACAAAAGTTCAGACGAGGGCATTTCCTTTCCGAGGGGGGTTTCCCCGGCGGTTGCATGAGCACCATCGTCATTGATGCATTTCTCAAGTCTTGGAATGGCTGCACATTGCACAATGATATAAAATAATACCCGATGGGGAATCGAAATCGAACGACGGGAGATGAGATGTCCAGACCAGCCCCCCAGAGTCCAAACTCCAGAGAGATATCCAGGCCGCCCTCAGATATCTGTATCATGTTTAAGTTTCATAATCCGGAACGATGCGCCGAAGCCTCGTCCATCTGTGCAACCCGTCATTTCAAACTTGTGGCTTGCCCGTTAGAAAATTTAGAACCCGAATCCTTCCCGTCCATGATTTCCATCTCAAGTCATCGTCGTCGTCCCAAGTTGGTAAGATGACACCCACACATCGTTGCACGAGCTGCAACCTTATCTGAGTTATCTCACGGCTTGGACTCGGTGTTGAAATTGTACACCCACCATCACCGGCCGTTATCACCACTTGATCGATATGAGCCATCTCGTGTTTCCCCAAATCCCAGGCCAATCATGCCATGGCCCATGGCTGTTTCCACCCGTTTGGCCTGCCCTTCTCGAAGTCGAAGCTTTGATATTGAATTTCCAGGAGTTTGTTCCAGTCTGGTCTGACCAAGACCAAGACTCGAGTCCACTTCCCACTTCCCACTCTTCAATTCAATCCAACACTAGTGACAAGACAAGACAAGAGTCAAGTTCACGGTTGCAAGTCGCAAGTTGCAGCCCCTTTCCCTCTGGGCATCTCCACTGATCTCCGAACGAACATTCTTCTGTGACTTCCCTCCAGAGTCTCCACACGAGTACCGTACCCTGCCCACCACAAAAGGTACACCGCCGAACAGGAATAGAAGTAAACAATAAAACCACACAATAATAAAGCAGAATAAAATAAAATGTGGAAACATGCTCCAACTCGCGCCAGACAACTTGCCTCTTCGGGCCTCACACAAAACCCACCCTCGAGCTTGAAGCAATGAAGTGAAAGACAACTCAACAATGTGGATCCCATCAAATCTCCCGTCTGCGAGGCGAGATTTGGCTGTTGGCAAACTTGGCATGGTGCTGTGGGCACTTAGGTAGTGGCACTGTGGCACACACCCCACTCGGCCGTGAGTGGACTCAGTGGAGGGAGGGCCACCGCCGCCAGGAAGCCAGGGAAGTCAAATCCGTCTCTCCCTAGCAAGCAACAAGTTCTTCGGCTTGTCCGCCCCGGCCTCGAGTCTCTTCTCTCCTGAACCTGATCCACGGCTCTTCTTCCGATTCATGCCGAATGGATGGATGGCTTCATAATAATCTCAGCTGCCTGGCTCAAGCTCTGGAGAAAATTTCTATTCTTATCTTTTTCGATAGATCGGTCTCTCCTTTTCCCCCTCATTTCTTCTCTCGTCTCTAACTCATTTCGATACAGAAAAGAGAAACACTTTCCTCGTGTTTACAACGCTGCAACATTCGCAGTTTCTCCTTTCTTTCCATACCTTCTTCTTATCCTCCTTATTCCTCTACCCTACTCTCACTCCCTCTCTCCTTTCCTTATCAAAATACAAACCTCCATTCTGTCTCCATTTCCCTACGCCAAAGATCCAAGCCAGCGAAAGCAAAGAAAAGAAAAATCTAGATCCCAAGATCTTCGCTTAAAGACTTTCATGTGTGGCCTGGTTCCTGCACAAGCGTCCTCTTCCGTCGAGCGGTGCATCAATCGGCTCAAAGCCAACTGGTTACTGGCCAACCAACTACGCAAGCGGCGCTGCAAGCTGTCAATCTGCAGACGGCGCAGGTACGCGAAATCTATCGCGAACTTGAGAAAGCTGGGCTGCAATCTAGCAGCTGCTAGAGAAAAGAAGAAAAATGCTAGAGGTTTGTTTGATGGCGGATTTCCTGTTCATCTCGGCTCGCAGTTCGTAGTTTTGGTTAGGTATGGTATGGGATTTTTTATTATCTTCTTTTTGGTGTATTTTTGCTTAGTCCTCTGCTGGTTGATATTGATGCCGTTCCTTTGCTCATGCACACACGCTATTCTATTTTTGATCTTTGGGGTGATGAGTGATCTCTGGCTTACATTAGCGGTTCAACAATTTTTGAGTTTTGAGTTTCTGGCATTTCTTGGGCGTCAGCGAGCGATTTACCCGAGAACCCCCCCTGTATTCGCGACCGTGACGTCGACGCGAGGTTTTGATAGATCACACCTGCATGCTACGGTATCTTATTGCAAAAACCAAAAAAAAAAATTGACCTCTTTTTTATAAATATTTTATTACATTTCATCCCCCAATCTATTGAAGTGTTGGAAATGTCCTGCCAGCAACTTCCTGGATGGCGTCGCTGTACGACAAACTGCCCTGCTCCGAGGACTGACTACAACGGGGATTTTGATAGCATTGCTGGGAATGATAAAACGACTTCAGGATCTGATTTCTCTCCTGGCCTTTGAGGATGAGGTGATCTGGCATTGCGAAGGATGCGATTGTTAAATTTTGCTATCATTGAAAGATGGGTAGGCTGGTAACTAGGTAAGTGAGTTTAATGTACTGATAATTTGGTCTTGGCTCATCAAATGATTAATCTCTGAACCATCCGTTTCGCGCATTGCTCTCTGATGGCCGAGTCGTCCTTGCTATTCCTCAAATTTTTCTGTGACGTTGATCGGTCCCTTTTCGTGGGTGGTTCTCTAGTTGTGCTTCAATGTCAAGTCAACACAGAAGTACCCTTAAGGGAAGATTTATTCATCTTTCGTATGTGCCAGAAATCCACCTCAAGTCTCTTAAAGTTTAGCAGACCAAACAGCCTAGTTTGATTCACTTCAAATTGATTAATTAAACAGGCGAAGCTCTTCTCCAAACATCCGGATGAAGGCGAAAAGTTACCACTCTCAAATTGATTGTCCAATTTTATCATGGCCAAATACCATAGTTGGAGCTCCTTGAACGTCAGCATTATCACAACAGTGATTTTTCCAGAACGTCGTACATCCATCGGACCTTCACCATAACCTCCCTGGTGGATATTGAATCTCGTTCAACATTCACCACCTTCATCTCCAAGGCATCCAGCTACTATTGACTGTCTCTTCTACCGTCTACTCTCGTCAAAGCGTAACGTTAACAACAGCACCAGCCCTCAACCCCCACCACTTTCACGACTAGAAACGTGGGTTCGATCAGAGCCTTCCTTTCAGCTCGATTACTACGCTGTATACTCAAACATCAACCTCTCCCCGAAGAAGATAGCCACTCTCCTCATCCCAATTCAAATAGCCCGTCATCGCAACCCTTCTAATCGATCGCCTCAGCTTTACTATCTGAGCACTCCTCTTCAGCAGATCCAAATATGCGTGAAGACAAGATTGCTGAACTCAAACGAGTCTTGACATCGCTGCAGCGATCGAAAATATGCCGCATGCTAAACGAGTCAAGTTCGCAACTGATGATTTAGTAAGGGTTCAAGCTGTGCCTCGAGAAAGGGAAGCTGCTAATAGGCTGTAGACTCGGCACATGGGACAAGAAATTCAAGTTCGAGACACAGCTTAGCTCCAGAAAGCTTTCCGGTTCATCTTCAAGGACAAGCGGGACCGATTCCCAACAGTAGCTGAAGACGATGAGGCGAAGCTTTGGCTCGCAACACTCTTCCTTGTCAATTCACCTTACGGAGAGCATGTCCGATACCTCAAGAAGACTGAATACCTTGATGGGTTCCTGCAGGTGATGGTTGTGACCGCAAGTCATCTTGAGCTGGGAAAGCCCATTAAAAAAGTCAGCTTTGGAAAAGGCTATGTTGGTTGTTGGTTGATGGCACGATCTCATATGAAAATTGGCTACCCAGCAGCGAAGAAATGCGTACTTCTGGGTTCGTTCAGGCTGTCAGAAATTCTTTGATCCGTCTGGAGTCGCACTATCCCCTGGTTGAGGATGTCGAGGACGAGACGTCGGAGGACGACGCGATATTTGTGAATTCCGAATCTGAGGCAGAGCGATAGGCCGTCCTACCATGTCTAACGGAGTTGAACAGCAACCAGACAGATCGGAAACTCTGCCTACTCGTCACACTTGGAGAGTTCAGATACGCATCGAACGGTTCGATAAATGCGCTTTCTCATAAGTCTTCTTCGCTCTTCCAGCACCACAAATTCCATTGTCTACAACGACGTAGCTACTGATTCAACACCAGGTAGTATGATTTCATTCTCAACACATCTTCAAATAGCCATCTCGGCCAGCACTGTTTTCAAAATAGACTAGAACATTTCAAGATCAACATCAACATCAACACTTAAAAGACTTCACTCAGTCAACTCTGGTTCAACACAAGGAGGCATCGATGGGACTGAGGACTGTGGGGAAATCTTCTAGAAGACAATTCATTAAATCGCTTCGAAAATCATGAATTCTATAGCACCCAATAAAAAATACAACTGAATACCAGTCAGTTCCTCAAACAATGGCTTACTGCATCGTGATGTTTTCATATTTTTGCCCGCTTAAGAAGCTGCCGTATCTTGCTACCCCGGACAAAAGGGACTCGCCGAGCTGTAGCCGAGTGCGGGGAACCCCAAGCTCCACCATCGGACACCACTTGCAGCAAGACACCAAGCATCAATCAGCAAGAGTCGGTAACGACGCGTTGGATCCTCAAAACCCAGTACATAGCCGTGGTAACTGGTGCATCGTGCATCCTCATTCTTTCCTATAATAAATGAACCTCCTACCCTTCCGTTTTCCTATCTCAATCTCTTCTCTTTCAGCTGCAGCTTCACGTTCACACTCACCTCTGTCCCTTCTCTTCCCCAAGCAATTGATTACACCACCACAGCGACTAATCCGGAGCTGGTTGAAGCTTGAGCAAGTGCCACAGGGCTTCCACCGCGACCCAATTGACAGATATACACGCTCTAGGAATTATTCCACATCAGCAAAGTAAGCTAACTTACTTCCCTCCTCTTTCCCCACGTTCTCAACAATAGCTGACCCCGCACCGATCCAGAATGCCTTCCCACCCCCAAGACGAAGTACAACACCACTCACTCACCGACCCGGAGTCCTTCTGGGCCGAACAAGCTTCCCATCTCACCTGGCACAAAAAGCCCAGCTCGACACTCATCAAGACCGCGAAGTCGCTGAAATCAGGAACGAAGCACGATCATTGGGAATGGTTCCCGGATGGCGAGATCTCGACCTGCTATAATTGCGTGGATAGACATGTGGAGGCTGGTAATGGGGACCAGACGGCAATCATCTGGGATAGTCCTGTGACGAAGACGAAGCAGAAGATCACATATAAGGAGCTGTTGGAGGAAGTCGAGACTTTTGCGGGTGTGTTGAGGGAAGAGGGTGTTAAGAGGGGGGATGTGGTTTTACTCTACAGTAAGTACAGTACCTTGTTCGAAATCTCATCCTGTTTGCAAGTTGTCACTGAATTTATACTAATGTTGCTCCAGTGCCTATGATACCCGCTGCTCTCATTGGAATACTCGCTACTATTCGAATTGGAGCTATTCATGCCGTTGTTTTTGGTGGTTTCGCAGCACAGTCTCTGGCTCAACGCATCGAAGCGTCTAAACCAGCAGCCATTCTTACAGCTTCATGTGGAATTGATGGTGCCAAAGCCCCAATGTCATACAAATCGTTCATCAGAGACGCAATCGAACAATCAGCACATAAGCCTAAGAAGACCATAATCTGGCAGCGAGACCAGCTGAGATGGGATCCGGTAGACAAGAACGGCGGCGAGAGGAATTGGCAGAGACTAGTAAAGAGTGGGAGGAGCAGAGGTTTGAAGGCTGAATGTGTTCCCGTCAAATCCAGCGATGGTCTTTACATAATTTACACTTCCGGCACAACCGGTCTGCCAAAGGGAGTTCTCAGAGACGCTGGTGGTCACGCTGTAGGGCTCCATCTATCGATCAGTTACCTCTTTGGCATCCATGGGCCAGGCGATGTCATGTTCTGCGCATCAGACATCGGCTGGGTTGTCGGGCACGCATACATTCTGTATGCGCCTCTCATGACAGGAGCTGCGACAGTTCTCTACGAAGGAAAGCCAGTTGGAACGCCCGACGCAGGCGCTTTCTGGCGAATCGTGGAAGAGTACAAAGTCAACTCGCTCTTCACTGCACCCACAGCACTCAGAGCCATCCGAAGAGACGACCCCGAGAACAAGAAGTTTAAAGAGGTGGGAAAACGTGGTGGCTTCAAGAGTCTCAATGCGCTTTTCCTTGCGGGAGAAAGATCGGAGCCGAGTATCATCACCATGTACCAAGATCTCCTCAAGGACTATGCGGACGGAGCGCCCGTGGTGGATCATTGGTGGTCCTCTGAATCCGGTTCCCCGATTTCAGGTATCGCACTTGTTCCGCACGCTGGGAAAGATCGCAAGACCAAGAAACGGGATGTGGCACCGCTTGGAATCAAACCCGGAAGTGCTGGTAAAGCTATGCCGGGCTGGGATGTTCGCGTTGTCGATGATTCAGGCAAGGAGGTCTCAAATGGAAAGATGGGCAATATCGTGCTCGGCATGCCACTCGCTCCAACCGGCTTCAGAACGCTGTGGCAAGATGAAGAGAGATTCTACAAAGGCTATCTGAAGAGATTCGAAGGTAAATGGGTCGATACTGGTGATGCTGGTATGATTGATGAGGATGGATATATCCACGTTATGTCTCGATCTGATGACATTATCAATGTGGCTGCTCATCGATTCAGCACTGGTAAGTACACATTATGTGTCTTAACATCTACTTACTAATCGTTTCCCTAGGCTCCATCGAACAAGCCATCGCCTCCCACCCAACCATAGCAGAATGCTGCGTTGTCGGTATCCCGGACGCCCTAAAAGGCCACCTCCCATTCGCTTTCGTGACGCTCTCCACAGCAGACCATCCACCCTCCGCAGTCCCCTCCGACGAACTCTTTGCGGAAGTCCAAAAACTTGTCCGAACTCAAATCGGCGCCATCGCCTCCTTGGGCGGCATGATCCAAGGCAAAGGCATGATTCCCAAGACACGTTCCGGCAAGACGCTACGAAGGGTATTGCGAGAACTAGTGGAGAATGCCGTGCATGAGGAGTTCGACAAAGAGGTTCAGGTCCCGGCGACGGTGGAGGATGCGGCTGTTGTTGAGGTCGCGAGGGATAAGATTAGAGAGTATTTCAAGGAGAAGGGTGGGGATTTGCATAAAGCTACTGAGGCCAGAGCGAAATTGTAGGTAGACGATGAAAGGATTGGGGATTGGTTTAGAGGAAGTGCCGACTTGGCGTTGGTGTATGGAGTTACATGTGATGGATGGGAATGACTTACGTAGTGAAATCCCTGTACTCCTAATGAAATTTAAAGCTTAACTACTGTATTTTCAATAGTGAATATGATGTCCACACTTCTAACTTTTTTCAACCAGGTATAAATTCTACTCGTCTTGAACTGAAGAAGGGCAATACAGACGGGCTACACAATGCAGGAAACGATGCAAGAGGAATGGACGAATGGCGAGTGAAATGTGCAAAGAATGAGCTTGTTGATTCTTCTATTTTAGTTTATACCAAAATCTGAGATACTAACATCAACCAAGCCTACAACTTTTCTTCTCTTTAGTACATCTTCTATAACATGCAACTCAACGACGATGGCAATGGCGAGTCAACTGACAGCAATAGCATAACAACGACATATTCATCGGAGGGCAGTTATTGACTAGCAGTATTGTATATGCATACACACTTGCTCTCGCACACAAACTAGCGACGGTCTCTCCTCGCCGGTATCCAAAACGGACGCAAATGGGGTATTCATTGAATAACTCATCTTCCCCACTACCCATTCCCAGAAGCCAAATAACAATATCTCAGGGACTCACCGGCACAGGCTGGCAGATTAAGCACCGAGTTCATAGTATAAACGAGGATATTTGTGTACATACTATTATACTTTTTTAATCGAGTTCCAATCCGGAATATCCAGTGAGCAGGTCAGTGAATGCCGTTTATGTTGGAAAGTGATTGGCACGACCTAATCCAGAGCTATATCTCCGTTGTCATTTCTCAATGATCTCCGTTGTTATTGAGATGATAGTAAGTAGAGAGGCGGCGAGATAATGATATTACAGCAAACTAGTTTCAGAGAGACAGAAAACCCGACTCAACTTGAAATGGAGTCATGGGATTGCCCATTTACTCCCCATCCACTCTCCAGGTGCAGTGGGCTTTTCCACTTCCTCGGGACCCCCACTCCCACTCCCACACTATGTTGGTGGTGAATGGTGATAGCAGTCATAGGTGGTTTGAGTTAGATAGGTCTGAGAGCTCTAGACGGTCTATACATACGAAGTTTAGAAGGACGTTGAGGAGTGAATGAAGACCGAGAATTGTGACTTGACCAACGCCATGCACGTATATACTAGACAGTGATGTAGTTGAATGAATAGCACAGTGGGTCGGATTTCAGGAGTATTCTTTCAGAGCCGGACCTCTGTTGTCGTCTGTCTTTCGGATTCTGTCTACGAAAACGGGATGGAAATGGCATGGTTTATGACGACAATACATTTCGAATTTGCGAGGCATGAAGGTTGGACAATATGATGGTGACGAACCTTATTCAAGAAAGGCGGTATTTGTTGGAGATTTCCTACTCCTATTCCTACAGTATGGCAGAGATGGTGGTGACAGTGGTGGTGCCTCTGAGTTTATCTACTTTACAAGGTCAGGGGCCAGTTTATATATGACATGAGAGGCAACCAGGTTGGATTGAAGAAAGAACAAGAAGCGTCAACAAATGAGTCGTTGGGGTCATTCACTTTAAATTTGAAATTCAAGTTAATGTCAAATTAGGAAAGAGAAGTGAATTTTGGGAGTTTATGTCAACTTGACCAAGGTTTTGTATTTACTTACCTCTGACGTCTTTCCATAACTGTTCATTCAATAAAAACACGAACATAAACGAGTCTTACGTAAAAGACCGTATTATAGCATTCAACTTAGAAGACATACATCTTGTCATTGCTTGGCCTCCACCGAGTGATTCTGGTCTGGAAGGCTTGTTCATTGACAACGCGAATAGAGAGCCGTCCAGAAAGACTGAGGTAGGGAGGTACAGCAAGTTTCGATTTCAGATGTCCCCGGCATGTTGTCGTTTGGGGTTCTGCTGTCAAGTTTATACCCTAACGTCTGCGTATTCTCTTCTCCTTGGAATACAGGATTACAAGCGTAGAAAGGCAAGTAGAAAGATTATTGAGACTGCGTTCAGCAAGATATTACACAGGTCTAATCCGAATAATATATGGCCCTCCATCGCATCCCATCAAGGCTTTTAGGGCGGTTGTCGCTGGTTTATTTTCTAGCTAACGTCGTACTTTATATAATACTCTCATGCCCTGAATGAATATCAGAAGTGGGTTGGGGAAGTTAATTACACTAGTGCATTCGTTCCAAGACTTACAACCTGTAAATCACTGCTCATAGGGTTGATGAAGAGATATACAATGTACACAAAAGAGGAACCGCATTTCTACTTCCTGCCGTTATTTTAGCTAGGCAAGTCTTCTTTAGCTCGTCATGGTATTTACGAGGCATCATAGCTTATTGGATCGTCTTGCGACCAGTTCAATCCATTGGCTCGCTTCCCGCTGACCTCCCCCCTGTTCTGCTGGCCGCATGTTTTGCCCAGTAACGAACAGACGAGCGGCGTGAGATAAGCTATAATTTGACGAGGCTTAGAGAAGGAGGGAAGCAAGATGTAGAATATCCCAGTTTCTGCAATTTCTCCATCTTTGAACAATTCCAGAACGGTTTTTGCCAAAGATCCGGGAGTTTGAATATTCTCCATTGTTGACATGCCTAACAAAAGCGGATTCGTGGATTTCAATCCTGACAATGATATTTCACCTCTCGCTGGCAAGGTGATTTTCATCACTGGTGGTAAGCATGCTTACTTGTCTCCCATATTATAACCATGTTGAAAATGCAACAGGAACTGCAGGATTGGGAGCATCATCAGTCCATGCCCTCGCCAAACACAGTCCTGAACACATCTACTTCAGTGGTCGCAACGCCCAAGCAGCCACTTCACTACTAGCCGAAGTCAAGAAGGCAACACCCTCAGCCTCTCTTACATTCGTAGAAATGGATCTCTCATCCCTCTCATCCGTTAAAGCCGCGTCCAAGAAATTCATCCACGATCGGCTGGACATCCTGATGTGCAATGCTGGTATATCGGAAAACCCACCTGCATTTAGTGAAGATGGATATGAGATTCATTTCGCTACGAACCATCTCGGGCATGCCATGTTGATCAGACAGCTGTTGCCTGTCTTGCTGAATACAGCGAAAGCGCCAGATGTGGATGTGCGAATTGTGATCTTATCGTCGCGAGCTTGGTGGATCCACCAGAAAGGAGGAATTGTATTCTCCAAGTTGACAACGAAGCAGGATGGGTGGCATGAGAGGTCGTTTACTTACCAGTACGTGCTCTTTTAAAGTCTTCAACACGAGACAACAGGGGTAGAAGTCCTAATGTCTTGAAAGGCAAAGCAAACTTGCAAATCTCATCTACGCTCGAGATCTTGCAAAGCGATTCCCGAGTATCACAACTGTGTCTCTACATCCAGGTGTCGTGACAACGGCCATGCTGGCTGGGCAGAAACCTAGCTCGAGAGTGTTCATGACTATCGAGAACTTCCTCACGGGTGTCTCGAAGGTGAAAGAGGATGAGGGTGTTTTGAACCAGGTATGGGCTGCTGCTGGAGTGAAGAAGGAAGGGTTGGTGAACGGAGGGTATTATGAGCCGGTTGGGGTGCTGTGTGATTACAAGTTGGATAAGACGGCAAAGGATGAGGAGCTGGCGAGGAAGTTGTGGGAGTGGACCGAGGAGGCGTTGGATAAGATCGAGTGATTATATAGAGGTAGAGGGGGCCCAAGAGAAACTTTAGAGCAGTTTCACAAGATAAGAGTAGCTCAGTTGTGAAATTGGAAAGTGTTTGAACTTCGCGTAATTGTGACCGAGTTGAGACCCAAATGCAGATCCTGATTTCGACCACTGCGATCCATCCATTTCTTGAAAAAGCTGAATGCAACAATATATGGTGATCTCCCTTTTCTGAATTGATAGAGCCAACGGATATTTCGAATCACACAGACCTGATGCGACTTAGTCTCTGACGTAACCCTATTCTGTACCTCGAACCGACGAAACCGAGCAACGAATAGATGGCCATCGATAAATTTTCAAACACCTCCACGCCAAACAAAGTATTTTAAAACAATTGTATCTTTGTACCAGTGGATAGTATCTCGTTTCCGGTGTGTAAAATGACCTGGTATCAGTCGGAAAATTGTGCAGAAATCCACCGGCACACGATGTGCAAAAGCGGATAGCATTCACCCATAGTCACGTATCAACATCGACAAAATAAAACATAACAGAGCAGGGGTTAAAAGAGCTGGCGGAGTTGGTCATTGCTTATTTTCACATTTTAATGTACACCCCGGGTTGTTCCTGGAGCTCGAATATTTATTTATAAGCAACGGCCGAGCTACCCCGCTGTCGTCATCCGAATGAACCCCTCCACTCTGGAAGGACTCAATTGGAAACTTTATATGAAGCTCCCAACCCTCCCAATCTCCAGAAACGATTCTCTAGCCAGTTTGAATTTGACAGCCGGATATTCTAGAGCAATTCTCTCTCTCTACGCCTCTCTCTAGGACATCAGAAGTCAACCGCCTGCGAGGCAATCTACCCGCTTCATCATCACTCTCGAAGCTCTCAACCTCAACTGCATCTCCTATCAAAACAAAACGCAATTATGGCTACTATGCGTGCTGTCGGTTAGTAGCTATTCGAGTTTATCATTTTCATGCAGAACATGTACTCACACACTCCACAGACATCAAAAACAAAACCGGGCCCGCCACATCCCTCTTCATAAACGACCAGATCCCCAAGCCCACCATCTCCTCCGGCTATGCTGTAGTGAGAATCAAAGCATTCGGACTCAATCGCATGGATCTCCTCCAGCGAGAAGGCCACTATCCTCTTCCTCCTCAAGCAGGTCCAACCCTGGGCGTTGAATTCAGCGGTACGATCGAGGATCTAGGTGAAAGTGATGGAGGGAAAGAGGGTTTCAAGAAGGGAGATGCGGTATTTGGATTGGCGTACGGTGGTGCGTATGCGGAGTTTATTAAAGTGGATGTGAGGATGCTGTTGAAGAAGCCTGATCATTTGAGCTGGGAGGAGGCGGCTGGTGTGCCAGAGGTAAGTGTTTTGCTCTTCATGGATTCATTGAATGGTCGATTCTTTGTTTAAACTTAGTCATGTTATGTTACGAATGCTAATCTGGGCATAGACCTGGATCACAGCAACTCAAGCCATGTACCTCATCGGCGAGTTCACAAAGGGGAAAAGCATACTCTGGCACGCCGGCGCATCATCCGTCTCCATCGCTGGTATCCAACTCTCCAAAATCGCCGGGGCATCCGCCATTTACGCCACCGCTTCTTCAGAAGAGAAGCTGGACTTCTGCAAGTCCATCGGCGCTACTGCCGGATTCAACTACAAGACCCAGGACTGGGCGAAAGAGATCCTAACCGCTACCGACGGCAAAGGCGTCGATATCGTCATCGACTATATCGGCCAGAGCTATTTCCAGGGCAATCTTGATGTGGCTGCAAAGGATGGACGGATTGTGAATCTGGGCCTTATGAGCGGTGCGAAGTTGCCCGCGGGTGTGGATATTAGCGCTTTTGTGAGGAAGAGGTTGAGGTTTGAGGGGAGCAGCTTGAGGAGTCGGGATGGTGAGTATCAGGGGAAGTTGAGGGATAAATTGGAGGAGTAAGTTTTCGAGTTTCATATTCTGACATGTCCCAACCCCTCTTTTCTGATGATGGATGCCCGAGGGGTATAGAGAAGAGACAATGAGTACTCGTATTGATTTGAGAATATAGGTATATCCCCCAGTTCGAGAATGGTACTTTCAAGGTATTTGTCGAGAAAGTCTTCCCATGGGAACAGGTGGTTGAGGCGCATCAGTTAATGGAGAAGAATACTACAAAGGGAAAGATCATCTGTACCATCTCTTAGATGGTGGCCAGATTATGAGAGATAGTGGGACTGTATGTACCTTCGTTACTCCGAGCATGGTGTATATGGATGGTGCCAAGAGGGGGCCAAAATACAACTTTTGTTGAGAAGTCCGCTAAGAGGCGAGCGTTAAGGGGGATGTGCTGCAAGTGAATAACGTGACTTGTTTAACCATTCCTTCGTTACCAGGCCGTGGGACGTCTGCTTGATCCAGAGGCCTATGGTCATCTTCTATACATGCGCTGAACCTATAAGAATTCACAAGGCAAAATGTGGCTGATTTGGGGGAGGGGGTTCAACGTAAACATTGGTCACTAATGTCATAGAAAGGTAATGACCAAAGAGCGTAGTCCCACGTTATTTCATTGGACTACCACGACTGTCATCGATATACAAACTGCCACAGCAGGAGCACGGTAGGGTCACTAACGCCCCCAGAATTCGACTCAAAGTGCACAACACCAGCACCCAACCTTAAATAGGAGAACTCGTGATTCGTAAGAACAGGGGGAAATCCCCATTAGCATCATAGCCGCGGCAATCTCTCACTCTCCTCTCCCCTTGTAGCTCCCCATCTTCTCGATAGAGCTCATGATCCCACTGCGATATCCAAGCCCACTTCCTGGCCGATTGCTCCCTTGACCACTTCCGCTTCTTTCACGACTGTTTCCAGCTGGGGCAGGTGCACCGAACCCGCCTCTACCGATACGGCTCTCTCCTGGCTTTGCAATGCCTGTTGGTGCTCGAAGACCTGAGGCTCGAGAGATGCTTCCGCGGAGGTTCTCGACATTGGTGTGTTTCTGGCTTGGGGTTGGCGGGGCGGGCGTAGTCTCTGGAAGATTTGCTGGGACGGAGTCCATATTGGCGAGCATGTCGTCGAAAGCTGCTACGAGAGGAATCATCTCATCAACTGCTTGGACCAACTTGCTCTTCTCGACTCGCTCTTCTTCTAGGAGCTGGCGGAGGTCGTTGTTGTCGTGCTTCACGCTTTTGATCTCTTGTGCGAGACCTTCGAGCTCGGCCTCAAGCTCTTTGGTTTTTGCGTCTCGAGCCGCCGCTTTCTCAAGATCCTGGGTGATTTCTAGAGAGCTCTTTGGTTCGACCTTTGTCATGGTTGTGTCCCGTCCGAGTTTCAGCTCCTCATTCTCCTTGACGAGGTCCTCGACTTGGTGCTCAAGTTCCGTGATTTTCTTGTCCCATCGACGCTCGTAGCTCTTCTTCAAAGCAGACACCTTGGTCTCGTGCTTCTCCTTGTACAGGGTATGGAGTTCTCTGGAGACTTTCTCGACGGCGATTTCGACGGATCGGCCTCCACAGCCGCATTCTCCAGGCTTGGAGTCGCTGCTTTCTGAACCGGTTGGTGTCTTGCCTGCCCTCATGGCTGCCATTTTGCTTTCGGCCTCTTGTGCCATGATCTCAGCGGCCTCCCTCCTCCTTTCGCACTCCTCTAGTCGTCCCTCTAGCTCGTCCCGCTCTCGCTCGCCATGTACAATCTCCTCCTTGACATTTCTCAGAACAGCTTCCATTTCTCTACCCCTCTTCTCCCAATCTTCTTTATCAGCTGCCAGTTGTTCCTTGAGATTTCTCTCCTCTCGAATCTGCTCCATGCTTTCCCCAACACGTTTCTCAGCGTCTCCAACAGCGGTTTTCAGAGACTGGACCTCGGCTTCCTTTCCACTCAAAGAAGCTTTCAAGCTGCTGATCTCGGATAAGAAATTTGACTTGAGGCTTTCGAGTTCGCGTGGTGTGATTGAAGGCATACTTCTCGGAGTGGGTGCGGGGGGAATATCAAAGTCCAGGAGATTTGACATATTGTGCCTGTTGGCTGATGGGGTTGATGCCCAAGACATATCCGTCACGCTAGAGCCCTTCAAAGGAGACTGTCTCCCTTGTCTCGTAGGAGATTGTGCCTGTGCCCGTCCAGCAAATCCGTTAAATTGTTCCGTGAAGTCTAAAATTAGATTTGTGGTGTTTCCATCATCTTTACTTCTCCCATGTCGGTGACCACGAGGGGTCGGAGACGGAGATCGATCACGGGTCGCTGGTCTGCGAAGGGTTGCTGGAGTGTTCATCTGGGTTCGTCTTGGTGTAGGGCCCAGCTCGGCGAATTTCGTGGGACTGTGTCCGATCTTTGCAAACATAGTCATATCTGGCACGGCGGAGAATTCGCTGAATGTGCTAACCATCGTGTCGTCCATACTGGGTTCGTCATTGTGCCCCAGCCCTCCTCCGATAGTAGTCAACATCGTATCGTCCGAAGGGTGGTCGTCGTCACTATCTCCGTCCTCCAATATCTCAATTGCCTTTGTGAGGCCCTCATTGTCTCTCAAAATGTCTTCGATATCCAGCGTTCGCTCCATGGCTATAGGGCGCTTCTCAGGTGAAACAGTGGCTTTGATGGGCGAGGAAGGTTTGACGGGGAATCTCTTCTCTGGCGACGAGAGCTTTCGTGGACTACGTGTAGGCGATTGGTCTTTGCGGGGAGATCGCGATGTTGAGGTTGGAGATGTGCGACTCTTCAGCATCTTCAGGGGCGAGGTATGTTCGCGTTCAATAGGACTCTTTGCCACGAGGCGGGAAGTTTTGCTGGGAGAGAGGTTTTCGCAATCTTCCAGAGAGTCTGATGAAACATTGGGGACAAAGGGCGAGGACGGAGGACTATCGCTTCCTGCCGACTGCATTGTGACCGTGTATTCCTGTAGATTCTTATTCTTCCTGGGGCTTGCAGAATTGAGCGCGTTTTCTCTGGCGTCGGTCAACGGCGATGCCATTCCAATTGTTGATGATACCTGATTCCAAAGTCCGTTGATCATTTTTCGCAGATTTGTCGAGGGTAGGGATCAGAGGTGAAATTGCGTTGATGTGTAAATGATGTTTGTTGATTTTCGGGAGATGAAATCAACACCGCTTAGTCAGCAGCTCTTGTTGCCCCTTGGACTACCAAAAGTATCGATGATACAATCTTTATACTTGTACTTGCCTACCCAAACAACCCAGTTACTATCGCGCAGATTGAAAATATTTAAATTTCAAACCGCAAAATTCAGCAACTGTGTTTCAAACAAATGATCTTGAAATAAACCTCAAAACACAAAGACAGCCTATGTGCTAGAAAGACGCTAGAACAACCAAACCGGGGATGGACCACAGAATTCTTTTCCACGTTGATAATTGGTAGCGACTACTGCAATTCTAGAACTCTGCTCAGTCATAAATTCATATTGTGCAAGACCTCATGCAATGCGCCTATCCCAATGCTCCCTTCCGTCCCGTATTCCATGCTACCCAGCTCAGACGCCAAATCCGAAGCCGACTGAACCTCCACCCAAAACCGTATATCCATGCATCGAATAAAAAGCATATGCATTAAACACCAAGTAGTATGCATGGTGGCTGAACCAAGCCCAAGCCTTCCCTCGTCTTCATAATGCTGTAACCAAAAGCCTCATGAATTCGTGCCCATAAAAGCGTCAACATCATAAGCCTAACCATCCAGATGACAGATTCTCAGAAATCAGAGCCCGAATCTCCTGTCGATGCTGTGCTGCTTGATTTCTTGAACACTCCATAAACGCTTTTTTGCGTTTTTGGAGCAACTTTGAGATTCGAAAAGGGCGTTTCAGAGAGCCTTTTGCCAGCTTTCAGACTTTCCAGGACCCTATGATGTACTGTCAGCCTAGAATCAAGCAATTTAGATGGCGATCGACTGAGTATCAGATTTTTATCTCTCGTAGCAATCAAAAGAACAAGCTCAAGAGAAACGATGAGATATGCAATGCGTTTATTCGTGCCGTAGTAAACACTTGGGCAACATACCATTCAACCCCAACGTACTTGACACCACAGCCACCGACTCTCCGAATCTCTTTCTCCATCTTGGTACCAGACAAACCGCCTCCAGCTCCAACACCCAGCGCACTAGAAGGCCTGCCCAATATAACATGAGTGACTTGCCTTCTCCCAAGATGAAGTGAAAGTCTTGCTCCATTCTCCGCAAGAACATGCTTGAGCTTATGGTCTGATATCAAGGGATACGTGCTTCCGTTGACATGTATCACAAGTCCGTCAAACATACCTCTCTTGCGACTTAATTTCTCCTCTTCTTTCTGATCGTCTTCTCTCTTCCTCTGCGCCATGAGTCTTTCATCGCTGGTCAGGGTTGCTATTCCAGACTTTAGTCGCTGATTGCCCATTTGCAGTTGGGATACTGTACTTGGTCCATTACCACTGGGATATTTCCCTGTAACCATATCTGCCACACTGTATCTTGCCTTTTCTCTGACACCTTGGGGGATCAAAGCTTTGGCTTTCTCATCCCAATGTTCAGAGCCAGCGCCAACTTGATCCGATATTCGTTTTCCACCACTGTCACCACTCTTGAATTGATGCGACAGCTTCATGTTCCTTGATTGTCTCCATCCTGTCGAGTGGCCTAGAGCGTTCTCTGCCCGTTGATGTCCAGTGGACGAAGAATTCCATGCATCGAAATAGGCCGAATACTTTGGCTGGGCGGCTGGAGGTATGGAGGACTTTGGAGGCGGCATATCTATTATCGGTGCTTTGCGAATGACCTCAGTCTATAAGTACCGCCTGTTTGGCTGGCATGATCAATACTTGAATGTTGTTGAGGCGAATGTATGTCGTGCATAAAAATGTTGTTTGACGCGAAGCTGGTGGGGCAAATGACATGCTTGAAGGCTCGTTGGCGAAGGGATGGCCCGCGTCTGCACGTGGCGCCGCGATTTTGACTTTTAACCGTTTCTCTCATCTCCTTGTACTTTAATTATCGAGTCTGTACAACATCAACTCACATCACCTCTCCTCACTTCCTTCACATAATCCCAGGTTACTCAGGCCTTATTATTGCCTAAATTCCAAGTGGGGGATGCATCCTTCAGCAGAAAAGGATCAACAAGAGCGCAGCGCAGTGCAGTGCACCGCAGCCTTCTCGCTTGCCACATACATTATTCCCTGTCCTGTTGTCGTTCCAAATCAAGTCTCTCCCTCCAGTATCCAGCCTGCTCAGCCCAGCCCCCAGTTTCCAAACACATCCAGTACCATCCGATGTACGTACCCTTCCTCAAGCTCACAGCGGCAGAAAAACTCCTTCTCGGGACCGCCTCAGGTTTCCGTGTTTCTCGAAAGCTATGAAGTAGTTACAAAGGTACAGAAGTAAGTACAATACAAGGGGCTGGCTGGCCTTCAAATTTCATTTCCATGGACCATGGTGGGTGAGGTGAGGTGAGGCAAATGCAAGCACCCGCTCGCCTCGCATTTGCAGGCACCGGCTTTCTGCACCATCGTTGTCAGATCTGCCTTGATCGAAGCAGGCAGGTAGGCAGGCAGGCACGCAGTCGGAACGCAAGTATGTCGTGCGTGAGAGCTGCTGCATTCAAGCAGCCAGGACAGCCTTTTCTGCATGTACCGTGCATCTCTGTCATCTCACATTCATTTCCACTCACACAACCTCCAAAAGACTCCTCCCACTCGCGGCTATCAAGCAAACAACCAAGCAAGCAGGCAATCTACGCATCGCATTATTATCCTGGAAGAAGCCCAGCCTCTCAACCCAGTTTGAAGGATGTTGTACATGATCATTTGAGACATCGCTACTCATGCAAGTGTAATATAAAATCGAGTTGGCTCTGCATCCTTTGGGACACGAGTGTTGCACGGGTTTGGTTCATGAGCTCATTAACAGGTTGGACATCGTCCTGTGACGGTCACGAGAACATCGACAGGCTCAAAATGCCTCCGAAGAAACGGGTAAAGCCGTTCCTATCATCCTTTCCTGGTTTCCACGCCCCGAACCCACCTAGCTAGGACCAAGTGGGGTCAGATTTTGAATCCTGTACAGTGCGGGTACAAGAAAAGACGGGGGGGAGGGGTTATGAGGCTATAGTCGACCTCAGCGTGTGCTGCTATTGATGTTGCAGAACAGAGAAGGAGAGAGATAGAGAGAGCGCGAGATCAAGAGCTGTTGCTGTTATTGCACTTTGCTTCAAGTGACCAAACATACCGTCCTACATAACGAGGCATGATCGAAGGTCGTTCATATTCTGGATTTGTTCCATGCATGGCATCTAAGATAAGACCAACCTATCTACAGTACTGTATCGTTCAGCCCTTGTCCGAGAAAGGTGGAAGTTCCGGCCATCCTATCTTTCTTTTATCGGCCGTTGCATCATCCACGAGCGGGATTGCTCAAGCCAGGATGGACTACGGAGTACTAGTTGTGAACACAGAACTGAACATACGAATGAGACCCATGACTCGGTGCCAGGGAAGGGAAGAGAAGGTTAGAATAATAAATGGCCGATATTTCATTATCTCATTATCTCACAAGATGAAGTCGTTCCGTGTTTTACTGGGCCCTTCGTCCAGACCAGTAAGTACTCCGTACCTGCCGTCTGTGGATTCGATGGAAGAGCGGTGTGCACCACTCAGGAAGCCACAACCCACCCACCATGGCACCAACAGCTCGCTCGCTTAAAATTCGTCGAGCTCATATCGATTTGAATCGACTCGACTTGACTCGATGCGACGCCTGGAAAGTCAGATAACAGGATAGCCAGACTCGCAACTGTGATTGCCCTGTTGCTCTAATTGTTGTTGTGGTTGTGGCTGCGGTTGCGGTTACGGGTGCTGTCCTCGCTCAAGACTCGACCGGGGCAGCTGTGTTTTGCTTGCTGTTGCACGACAATGTTCATGTCCACGTCTCCGTTCAGCCCACTGGCTATTCTCATTCTTCCACTCCCTCCCTCGCTCCAGTCCACCTCATCTCGAGCACAGGATTGTCGATGTCGTGCGTTGTGTGCTGTGCTTACGGGATCTTGATTGGACCAGGGCGCCACACGGCATGGGAGTCTCAGCCAAGAGCTGCCATCCTTGCTGGATGTAGACGGACCGTTACCGCGCTTGCATGTTGAGGAGGTCTGCTCTGCTCTGTTCTGGATTTTTGCTGATCCGCCCTATGAGGATTTCTCTCTCTGGCAGGCCCTGCAAACGGAATCGGTATCCATCACCTCGAATATGCACTCTGCTTCTGCTCTCCACCCGCCGGATATCAGGGTCATACCGCCGCCAGCTATGGTTCGCTCGGCATCGTCAACCCACCGCTTTGCACCACACCACTGCGAGGCTACGATGCGAGCGCTGCGAGCTTGTCCATCCCATCCCCTCTTCTCTTTTACCTTTACTGTATGGTGGGGTTTGGCGGGGCCGCTGCACTGCGTTAATATGACTTGGCGCGGGCAGGCTAAAGCTCAACCCTAGACGCCAAAACGAGGCCGATGGAGGAGGGGGATGAGGGCAAGGTGGCTCGACGTCGTTACGTGGTCCATGTTGATTGGGGTAACCTTACAACAACCATGGGATTGCGGTGATCAGCGCACCCATTGAGGGGTTTGGATAAGGTGATAGGGTCGCTGACCAAGACGATCTGCCCGCGACCTCAGACCTCCTCGATTTAACTTCAGGGTCTGAGGACGCTGCGTGCTGGTGCTCGCTCGTCGAGCTGTTGCTCCATGAAGACCTTTGCAGGCCGGAGTGAAAGCTTCCAGCTTCCATTGGGACATTCCAAAGCCTGAGGCAACAGTTGCTGAAGCCCCATGAAACAGGCTAAGGCTCCCTTGTCGACGCCCATCATCCTCTTGAGTCCGGTTAGGTTGATGATTGGGTATGTTCGAGCTGTGCGTAGCCGCTCTGCATGATGCATGCAAGTCTGCTGGCGCACAGCAAGGGCCAGATGTCTCTGAAGGAGCTGCAGGGACCGCTGCCGGGAGTGATGGGAACGAGAGAAGAGAGAATCGGAGGGCAGGGGTGGCATCAAGAGCGGTGAGGTTGCAAGAATACGTGGGTCACGTACTGCCAATGATTTCTCAACAGAGGAGTAAGACAGCGAGAATCATGGCTAACATGTCTTGATTGAGAAATAGAATTGGAAAGTGGTGTGCTTCTAATTTGAAGACGGATCAGACGTTGAGAAATTCCGATTCCGACGAGGAATTTCTTCTAATCGTCAAGATTGGCGCTCTATTGTGTTTTTTTCCGGCTTTGGAAACCATGGTGTCTCGGGGAGCCGCATGGACGCAGTGACATGCTTGGAGGATCTCCACTGCTCCGCGTAGATCACGAGATTCACGAGATGGGAGTATCAAGTTGAACGCCACGGACGGACGATATGGTGAACTGGCTTGTCCCTTTGACAATTACGACGTCTGCTCTTCTTAAGCTCATTGCCATTTTGGGTGGCTTCTCCAATCATCACGAAGCATTCTATTTCCCGAAAACAAGCCATGAGTTTCTGAAGGCTATTCGAAGTTTGCTGCTTGATGACGCACCCTTTCTCGAATTTTAAGAGGTTAGATGAGACACGAGGCTCATCGAACAATAATTCCTGGAAACCAATCAGATGGTACAAACTACGAAGTCATTCAGCTTGCTTTTGGAGAGTTTTGAAGCCTCTAACGGCATGTTGTGTGATGTGTGAGATGGTCTATTTCCATGGGCCCCTTGCGTCGTGGCGAGGCGGAAGGCGTCGATGTCGAGGATCAATCTTGCATTCGACAAGGGATGAGAGTGTGACATACCGAGATGCTCCCGTGGCATACAATACTGTGTAACAGTCTGACTGAGAGAGAAGTCATTTGAAAGATTTGATTCTTGAAGCAAACAATCTGAATCAAGGCGAATAAAGGGATGGCGTTTACTCTGTCTTGTTTGAGAAGGTTCCATCGCTAAGAGATGGCTGGCTCTTCCCCAGCCAGTCTTCTTCGACCACGAGTATGAAGGGCTTAAGCACGCCAATCTATGGTTGTCACAAGCTCTGGGGATGCGATTTTCGAGAGCAGCTGAGACGGGACGGAAATCAAAGCGATTAAGTCCACGTCTGCCTCTGCCCCAAGGCGTCTCCAGAGCACAATTGCTGTTATCTCGGGAAACGCGATATTAGTTTTTAGCTCAGTAGGGCTAATCCGTTCAACTTCGTCAAAACTTTCTAATTCCAGAGGAGGTTCGAGGACGAGCCTGAGGGTGTCAAAGAATCTCCATCCCAGAACCATACCAGAAGAAGCCGATCTGACTGGCAGCTTTCACCCCGGTCTCATGCCTCATACCCCGGCCTGTACATTTCGGTACATGACCTCAAAGCAGCAAACAACTGCGGGACAGGAAGGGTTGTGTGGTTCCCATGAGGCCATTTCGGCTTCAAGTTTGGAACGGCTTTTCCATATTCCCTGCACGTGTGGTTCTTTGCGCCATCTCGAAAACTTCCACCCGTCTTCTTTTTTTCTGCCCGCCACCTGCTCTGGTATTGCTGCTGTTACGGTCACGGTATCAGTCCGTGAGCAGCAACATGAGCGCCCATGCGTCGTTGCGTGCGCGAATCCGGTGCATCCCCAGAAAAAAACTGGTGCGCTCGAACACACACACACACACACACCAGGGCATGCTTTGGGAGCGGAGCCCTGCGTCCAGCAGCAGCCCCCACAGCAGGTGCCAGATGCCTGCCAGAGCCTGAAGCGTAAAGCGTGAAGCCTGTCTGCCTGTTGTCAGCGGTGCAGTCTAGAAGCCAGTCGGGGCCTGTGGATGGCTCTGGGGTGCGGATAAGCCTGTTCCACCACTATCTATCTCCGTATCATGAAAGTTGACACCCCCGTCCGTGGTGGAGTTGTAGGTCTTTCCAGGGATGCTGAGCAATCGCAAGATCTACCCCTCCCAGTTGATACGTTCGCCTTCCCTCATGCTCGACTCGTCGGCTTGGGCCAACGCCAACCCCCCCATCCATCTCCATCCCCATCCCCATCATCCTTCCAGACTCGGCACAGAGGAGTTGAGATCCCGAGCTTCCCTGGCCGTTCTTGAAAGCTCCGCAATTGGCAACTGCAAATGTTTATCCTTGTAAGCATGTGGAAGGCCCCTCTGTCTTGAGAGGCATGCCTTGGTCGATTGTACCGCAGCTTGGCTGGCCTACAACATTCAAGCCTAGATCTCATTACTTAGGTGTTCGAGGGCCTATCATCCGGCGGCAATCTAGATGTATTTGTGCATATCATCCAAGAGAGAGCCGTCCTCCCCCCCAAATTCCCCTGTACATTACATACATCCATACACATGCTGCCAACCCGCCTTACCGATCAAGCCAGCGCTGCATCATCTACTGCGTATCATCTATACTTTCTTCCTCCTTGCCTTCTTCGTTCAGTAGAGTGTGCAAAGGAGTTCCCTTTCTGGCCAAATTGTGCATACCTATCTGCACTCCAGACTTTGCCAACAAGGAAAGCTTCATCCAGCCAGCCAGTCAGTCCGCATGCTTTCGGCGAACTCCTCCTCCACTGGTCGTATCATCGTATGGCTAGCTAGCAGTCTTGAGTCTAGAGTCTGCACAGGCAGGTGGCAAAAGTCAATCGGAGAATTTTCTGCCTTACAGATTGTCCGTCAGCCTCTGTGCGTTCCCTTCAGGCTTGATCGCTGCGACTAGCTGCTGCGCTGCTCCTGCTCCTGCTACTGCAAACTGCACTGCGCCTGTGATGCACGCGGGATCTTCTTGCTTTTGCGTCTGTTTACATCGTCCTCTTGTTTAGTGATCGATCGCCAATGAACCCAAGGACTCTCGGACCGCAGAACGGACTGTACCTGCTGCTGTTTACCTGTGGTTTATGCAGCCCAAAAGTCAGGTCTCATCTCATGAAGAAGGCGAAAAGCATATCCATATCTAGCATTAACAAGGCGTGTTCCTGCACACGGCACGGGGAATCTTTTTCCAGGCAAAAGAGCACGATTGACTTACTACCTCCGTATGTCGGATCCAAAAGTTCAGCACCTGTTGATGCGAGACAGCAGAAATTCCAGACGGCAACTCGCATGGTCTTAGTGAACCGTCGGCCACTACTCGAGCCCCAAAAGCTCCCCAGTAGTGGAATGCAATTACATCATTGTTTCGTGATTACCGTACATACTTAGGTATCGGACAAGGTAACCGCCGGGCATAGATACACAAAAGCACGAGAACAGTGGACGTTTGATCGGTATCAGTGTATCTTGACCAGGCTGGTTCTGGATCAGATCCTCGCTGGCTGGGCTGGAACCCGTTTTCCCTGTGAATGATGATAATGCTGGCGCTTGTGAACATCCAAACGAAAACCGGCTAGCCAGCTCTGCAACCTTTTACGGAGGTAAAATTTGGTTGGGGCGGGCTTACAGCTACTTAGCTGGCTAAGCTTGCGTCGTCGTTCATGATGCTTTTTTTTGGCGCCGAAGCCAGATGCACCAGCATCTTGATATGGAACCCATCTATTCCCCCTACCTAGACGCCGGCGGTTCAAGATCGAATCAAGACCGGCCAGCGTGCATTCTGTACATACGGACAGCGCGGTTCACGAGCTGGGTCGCAAAAATGCAACAGCAACAAGAGGATGGGGATAGGCAGGACAATGGTTCGTGGTGCATTCGTAGTGCGGGGGTTTCCTGGTGTCAGAGATGCCCACGATCCAGGTGGCTTGTGGCTTGCTTGCACTATTTTTTTCTCTCTCGCTCTCTCTCGCAACGCAACTCCGAGCGGGTAGGTGGGTTGGTTGGTTGGTAAACTAGATGATTAAGGATTTACTAACTGTTCTAGCTCTTCGTAGAATTTCTCTCTCTCTCTCTGGTTCCTTTCAGAGCGTTTGACGGAGGTCTCTGGGCCGGGATCCGGAAGGATATTTTTTTCTCTCTTTCTTTCTTTCATGCTGATTGATATCCACAGGTCAGGCCTATCATCATTCATGGCTGGTGCGGAGGGATCACCATTTCATATTCGGTTTCAAAGTTGTGAGTCGTTGAAGTGAAGTGAAGTTTGCTCTGAACATCTATCAGTCTGTCAGGGAGTTCAGATTGATTGCTCTTCTCCGTACACTGCTCGGCTCTAGACCCGGGCTTAGTGACAACAACACCCCACTTTTAACAAGAAAGGTGTCTGTCTCGCTTTCAACCTTCCCTCACAGGCAGGAGAAACACAGACAGACAGGCCAGGCCAGCGTGCCATGCCCATGTGCGAAAAGGACAGGCCTCTCCAGCATCTGATCAGTGCTCACTCACTCGACAAGCCCGTTCGATTTTTGTTTGTTTGTCAGCCACCCATTATTCAGGCCGTTATTCAGCATTGTTCTCCGTACCGTACCGTAGCTCACCCCCCCCAGGATCTCCTCCTTACCCTGTGGTCTTGCATCCTCCCTCCCCCATCGTGCCTGCCACCTACTCCACTGCCAGTGCGGCCAACAGCCAGCCAGCCAGCCCCCCCTCGGAGGAAGTAGATCGGATCAGATCAGATCATCGCAGCTCCTGCTGGATCCAGTGCGTGCACTTCCTGTACGTACTGTATGTACGGAAGAATCAATCGTAAGGAGAAGTAGGTGGGTAAGTAGGTTGGTAGATTTCGGTCAATTCATATTTTCAGTAATTTCAATTCCTTGATGCGAGGCCGCAGAATCAAGACCTTCTTCGGTCCGTTATGTAGATAGAATGTTTATTTTATTTATCCGTCGTTCGGCAACCGATGGTATGGTATGGATGCCCTTCCTTCCCATCTCAAGTCAAGTCAACAGAAACAGAAAACAGAACAGCTGTTGCCTCCTAGCGGCCTAGCTGTATCCGTACCCATGTCCATATCAATGCCCATATCCATGCCCATGCCCTGCCCAAGGCTCAATCGCAATCGGCGGCGCAGAAAATGAGCGCGCCCGCCACTCACATTGCATGTTGGCGCCTTCGCTTAAGCATCAGGGAGGCTGGTCAATGGCTGGGAACCTGGAAAGCCTGGGATGAAGTGGGGATGGACGGCGGCGGCGGCCAGCACGAGAGTGGGTCTGATCCATAAGCGAGAGCAGGGGGCGGGTGTCTCTCTAGTCCTTTTTTATTTTTCTTATTTCTCCCCCCTTGTTCGTTGGAAGGAAGAAAAAAACATGAGAGAACTGAACTACTTCTTGGCTTTGGTTTAGAATCCTTAGCTTCCTAGCTCCTGACTTCCTGGCCCCAGTCTAGGTGATTTAGCTAGAAGTGCTCTAGTGCTAGGCTAGAAAAACCTACGGCGAGAGGCTGGCTGGGCTGGAATGTCTTCTCAACAACAAAACATGTGTTGGCTCCACTTCAACTAATCCTCTCAACTGACTGAACCTGGCTGGGTCGCTCGCTCGCTATCTGTGTTATTGCGAGAGGAGGAGCAGTCAGCAGAAAGATACCCTGGTTGAGGTAGTTCCAGATCGATGTCTTATTATTCCCATTCCTATTCCCTACTGTATTTCCACGTGTAAGCAGGAAAGCCAGTCAGTCCATGCTCTGTAGAGGTAGATAGGATGAGACAAGACAAGATAGTAAAACATGAGCGGCAGTAATAGCGAAAAGGCGAGAGAGAGAATAGAGAGATAGCTACCTAGAGAAGGAGACGAGAGAGTTTGCTTTCCTCTTTCCTCCTTCGGCTTCCAGTTTCTCTGATTCTCGTCTCTTTTGTCCAGGCAAGGATCTTCGCTCGCTCGCTCTCTCACTCATTCCCTCACTCGTTTCCCACCCCTCAATTGTTTTGTGCCTCAACGCTGAACCCTGTCTACCTCCCTCCCCCAGCCTCCTCTCCTCTCCTCTCCTCTCGTCTCCTCCCACGACAACCTGAACATCAACGACTGGCCAGCTCCGAAGGCTCCGTCTCCACTCTGTTCCCTGACTGGCCCAGGCTTCCAGCCCGCCCTCCTCATCCCAGTCCGTCCGTCCGTCTAGCCCAGGCCAGCCCAGTGCCCTCCACTCCACTCCACTCCACTCTGTTCTGTTCTGGTCACCTCCCCCCTCTCTCTCTTCTCTCGTCCCTCCACGGTCCACCACCACCACCACCGTTTTCGTTTTCTGCCCATCCGCCCACCAGCCTGCCAGCCAGCCCTGCCAGGTCACTCCTCGTCTCGTCTTGTCCCCTATCTTGACCGGCCTTCTTCCCTACCGCTGCCCTACCCTACCCATCCTATCCCATCCTATCCTCTTCCTACCCCCCCGTACCATTCCCGGCCTGGCTAGTCCAGCCCACCCTGACAAGGTGTACAC
>JAFJYG010000517.1:0-38480 GCA_017366145.1 Cadophora sp. M221
GAGGTATGGATGGAATAGTCATAATAATCATCTCATTGTACTGTACTGTACTGTAATTTTTGGCTTACAAGTGCTTCCCGAATTGGAATTGGACTTTGACATGGCTATGGTATGGTATGGTACAATAGGTACATATATCTAGAACTAGAACTGA
Source organism: Cadophora sp. M221 (assembly GCA_017366145.1). Taxonomy (NCBI): domain Eukaryota; kingdom Fungi; phylum Ascomycota; class Leotiomycetes; order Helotiales; family Ploettnerulaceae; genus Cadophora; species Cadophora sp. M221. The sequence goes on from JAFJYG010000517.1 coordinate 155, forward strand.
GGATAGAGCTGCTGCGAGTAATCAAAGCCGCCCATCTGATCTAGTCCTGTCGTTGGGTATTCTGCGATTTTCAGTCAGTACAGGATGGAATCTCAGGACAGGGGGGCGGGTAGGGCATAGTAAGGCAGCCTAGGAAGGGGATGAGAAGAGAGGAGACGAGGAACTCACCCCAGAATATCGAGTCAAATAAATCCATCGGCGACATATGCATCGTTTGGTCTGCCGCCTGCGTGTCAGACATACCCACCGGTACCATCTGTTGTGAGTAATCCAACCTGTAACCCATTGCGTCAGCGATATCCCTTAGGAGGAGAGAGGAGCGGGAAGTTGGGAAGTTACACGTACGGAGGCATCATCCCATTCTGCATAGAAGCCATAGCAATCGCCGCATCCTGCTGTTCAAACTGCGAAGGATCCTGATTCTGGACCTGCATACCCATCCCCAACTGCCCCGGCTCTCTCTTCGGAGCACTCGCCAACCCGCCCTCAACCACCCAACCATGATCATAGATATTCTGCAGCGCGACCAACGCCCTCGACAGCGGACCGCTCAACTCGATATCCCGATCTGATTTCGGCAGTTCGGGGGTCGTCTGCTCTTTCGCTGCCGTGACTGAGAGAGCGGATATCAGATTCCCCTGTAATTGTCGCACTTCGGGATCTGTTTTCGTCTCGCCGAGAATACCGAGGAGGACCGCGGATGAGAGACCGTGGTATGTAAATGCCCAGGACCGGGTCGGTATTACGCTTAGAGAGTGCATCTTCAGATACATACGCACTGTTTCTGTGAGGTTCGCTTTGCATTTATCTGCCAAGATGGCTTTCTGGGTGGCGTCCATCCCGGGATTCTCTCCTCTGCGGAGAGCGGGGCGACAGAAGACGGATACGACGAATGAGGTGTGTAGTCTAACGGCGAAGTGCTGGAGGCGGTCTTGTAACGTCTTGCAGAGGTCTGTTGAGCGGAGGCGGGGTACGACTTGTTGTCTGATGTTCTCGACTTCGATGGAGTTTGCTATGATTTGGTCGAAAGTTGGGGAGGAGTTGGAGTCATTCTTGACGGATTGAAGGATGTTGAAGCAGAGAGTGTACATGGCCTCGGTGTAGGAAAATCCTTCGGTTAGTGCGGTTGGGCTGAGCGGTGATTGGCACCGTGTCATGATGGCGATGGGTGATCTGTCGAATGAGAGGGACAGGAGACTGTCCTGCCAGAGAATTGTCCACCTTTTCAACATCAGACACGTTCAACTAATCCCAGGGAAACACTTACCAGAGTTTCCGCCGTGGTAGGTCACTACCAGCGGGAATTGGAGCATGCGCACCCTCATGAGGTGCACGATGTAGCCCAAGTGCTTGAGCAAGTCTGCAGGTGAGTCCCATCAAGGCCCATGATGCCTCAGCTTTCATGTCATTTGAAAGTACGAATCCTAGAATGATGAGCGCCTGAATTGATTCCAGAGAAGGCCGAATCAAGTAATTTGAAAGTCGTAAGCAGTGAAATGAACAATGAACTAAGTAATTATTAGATAATGGTAAGCCTAACTGTGGGGCCACATACCATAAGATTGTGAGGTTGCAACACGCTTATGATATGAGTGTTCTGAGTAGTTAGTTGCGACGGCGAGAACAGCAAATAGCATCCCCAGCCATGCTGATGAAACGCCCTTGCCGCCATTTGCAGGATGTTTCGAAGATGCGCTTCGGTCCTCTAGGTAAATACAGAGTTTCGATTCGAAGTCTTCGATATCGACAAGCAACCCCCAAAATGGCTGGACTATCTGTTTGTATATTTGGAACGTTCTGCATATTATAAGCTACTGCTGTCTCAATGAATCAGAAATGTGATGTAATACTTACTTGAGTACATCTCTATCCGATGGTAAAGCGGCAGCAATATCAAGTCGTATCTTGTCCATATGTTCTCTTGACATGAAAGGGTACGACGCCGACGATATCTGTAACCCAAGTATGGGCATAATATCTTTTCGTATAACATCTTGCTCACCATCCGCTAGAGCTTCCCCGGCTTGGGCTTCTTCACTGAGAAAGGCGGCGATACTATTTTGACCCAAATACCGGGATTCATTTGGGTCCTCCTCATCTGGGGAAGTTAGCCTTTTGTGCTCCGGGATACCTCGGAAAGATGAACAAATGCATGTGCTGGTCTTTTCAGGCCATAAATGGCTAAAGGAGTAGCGAAGGGTTGTATATGAAGTACATGAAGGCACAAGTCTAGATGGCTGACTACTGCAGTCCTCCGAAAGTACACCGAGCTAAGGATATAAGGTCTGGACGCCCCCAGGTCAAAAGGACACTCAAAAGCAATTACTGCAAAAGTCACCAGTTTGACTGGTGACATTCGAGACGTGACAGTCTCTTAATTGGAGGCCAACAGACCTGGCGCATTTGCATGACTGGATGGTGGAAAGCCAAAGTGTCACAAGCGTTGCTGGAAGTCACCAGTGACAACATTCCACGAAACGACAAATTCTTCATTTGCGACCAATGAACTTGACGCATCCGATAAACGGCTCTCTCGAAACTCTTGATATTCTCTGAAGGGGATAAAGTTCCAGATAATAAAAAAAAAAAACTTAGGCTCACCAGTCGTCCTCGGCCATCGATCTTCCTCCTTCTTCTGAGAGCCCTCACTGCCCGGCGACCTTGCCCTCTTGACTCCATGGCCAGCAACCGAACCCGGAGAACCCTTTGAGGCATTCTGCTTGGGGTTGTACGAGCAGAGGTTTGCGTGATCCCTCTTCACGCAGTTCTCGCACGGCTGCTTGTTGTCACACTTCACCTTGCGCTGGCGACACGGCCAGCAGGCGGTGCCATAGCGGACTTTGCGGTGGGAGTGGATGATTCGGTTGGCTTCATCTGGGGTTAAATCGAGTGGTGGGTCTTGAACGGCGGCCTCACTCATGGTGGAGGGCGAGTAGCTGAGTCCGAGGCGTTCGAATGGGGGCGTTAATGAAGTCGAGCTTTCGGAGAAGTGTCGGTGGTGTCGGGGTTGATGAGGCTGTTGTTCCTCGATAATACGGACGAGTTCAAGGATTGGCATAATTTGGGAAGCTAGAGAGATTCACGTGATGCAGAGGAGAGCGGGGCTGAAAGAGTGGAGTGAGTGGATGGAGATGGAGATGGAGTGGGTTGGATTGAATTGCCGTTGATAGTATGACGGGATTTGATATGGTGTGATGTGAAGTGAGCTGAGGTGTCCCATCGATGCAATGGAATGGGGTCTGGAGATCAAAATATGGTCGGGATTTCAAGCACACAGTTTGAGAGGCGGCGAGTGAGGGGAGGGGAGGGGAAGGGAGGAGAGAGGAGGCGCTCAGAGGCAGCAAGAGCGGGAGGCTTAGGGGGCAAAGCAATGGCAGGCAAGGCAAGGCAAGGCAAGGCGAGTTGAGGTGAGGCGATGCAATGCAAGAGGAAAGGGTAAGGTAGGGAAGTACCTGGGTAAGGGAAGGTAGGATGGTTTCACCTACCTCCTGCCTGCCTGCGCCTAGGTATATAACCGTCCTCCGTGGTCCGCGATGCCCAGGTACCCAAGGTAGCTGCTGCAGCAATCTCACTGGTCCAGTCCAGACCAGTCCAGTCCGGTCGTCCATTCACCAATTGAGGGGAACCTGGATATCTTACGTGGTTTGGTGTCACGCTCTTGCATTGCTGCTCTGCTTTGCCTTCCTTGCCCACCTACCTTACAGCTGTGTTTCTTTGGCCAGCTTATCCTGGGCCAGGCCGGTCTCCCGTTGTATTGCCCTGCGTTGCGTACGTCGGTCGTATCCTCTCATGTTTTTAAGTTATTCGGCTTCCAGGATCCATGCTTCCGAGCGTTGGTCTGGGGTGCAAGATGTTTTCTAGAATAACTTCTCTCCCAAATACCCCTGGTCTAGGTATTTTAATTTTCCTAGCTGAGCTTACCCCGCAAAGCTACAGTCTAATTGGGCTCTCTGGGGAAAATTCTAATTATATCCGAGGGCTCCGCTCTTTAGGTCCGGATGAGCCCGGGATTTGAGTGTTTTAGTTCTTTCGAGTTGTGGCATGTAAGAATGTGGCCTTGGTAGTCCGTGTGTACCTGAATTCTGCGTCGAGTTGCCCATTTAAAGAAGCTTTCCCCTCTTTTTCTGGCGATCAACGAAGTTAATTTTGTGCAAGACCACGTGATATCGATTGTTTTGCACTGATTTGGGAGTTTGAGGCCTGCCATTCTATGGACGATGAACGCGATGAAGATATAGTTGCATATTCGAAGGATCTTTCACTAGCGATATCTTTGAAATCAGAATTACAACCCACCTCCGTACATTGGGGGACTCCGCTTTGAGCAGACTCGAATCTGGCCAAACCCTGATTAGTGCTTTGGCGAATTTACCTCAATGACATTGTTTGTAGGAAAGCTGAGGAAAGTCTGTTGCGAGGATTTGAAATTCTCTAGAGCCTTCTCATTTGCTCTCAGTTGTCCGATTTTGAATTAACATGTCAAGCACGTGACACACTTCCTTCCTCAAGGGAAGGAGCTGTGCTCAGTCCACTGCCAACAGGCTGTCAAGATGCTTCATCTTTTTTTCATAGCCACTAACAAGAAGTGTTCGGTCTTTAACTTCAGTATTACCGTCCTGCGGGTACTAATTTGCTTTTGATAATCAACTCATTTCTCCTTTCGTTTGCCAAGGTACATACATAATTCACCCTCGATCGAATGACCTGGTTCCTTGTTTTCTCGAATGGCTGGAGAACAATATGAGTCAAGTCTAATATTTAAATCACTAACTAAAGCATCTGCATCTCTAACCTCAATGTCTAATCACAGTCTTCAACCCTGGGTATTTTCGTTTCGACTAACTTTTCTACGTCTGTGTCGTCTCCCCACGCATCTAAGTAATGTTGATGGTAATCGTCAGATGGCAATCATCATATTAAGTACTGCTCATGGGTCTCGAGAACCGAGTCAGGCTCCTTGCCTCAGCTCTTTAAATAAGCTCTCCATCCAATATAAGATGGTATTCTTTCGCCCCCCTTGTTTCGGTGCACCCCAAACCACTCTTACACATACAACACGCAAATCATCCGAACCATTTATCAAGACAGCTTACATCCGAAGGCGGTGAGAAAACATCTATCCCACATCTGTCACCTCTACCACGGCAGACAAGTCAACCCCTTCGCCGAGCATCAGTCGCTCCAAAAAACCTTCAGAAGTTCGGAGCATTCCAACCTCATCTCGAAGCCAGGAAACTTCCTCATCCCAACAACAACATGACTCACGACCACCACATACACCAATCCAATATACTACAAACCTCGGTCCTGCCAGCAGGGTTGCTGCCAAAAATGCTCAAGTTTGGAAGATAGATCGGACCTACCTCGAAGGCATAGCTCCAATGACTACACACGAATCACACTCCACTTTCAGATCAGCCAAAGGTCCATCCAAAGCCTCAACACCACACCACAAATCAATAATCCCTCCAACAGCCAAAAATCACCCATAGACTAATCCACGACCAGCCCGTCACCAAAAAGAAATAAAAACATGTCCCCTCCCCACCGCAAGACCCAAAAAATCATGGGCCCTCACCCACCTCACTTCCATTCGCTATTCGTTTAGCAGTTGGCACGTTGAATTTGAAGGAACAACTTTATGTGGTATTCTTAGTAAATAATCCGAGCCATATTTTAGACATGGAAGTCAGTCTTCTCAAGTGTTGTGATTGACTTGGCGTCCTTAACCGAGCTGAAAAGGGGGCGGGGTAAATAAATCATCCCAGTGGTAAAGTCAATAACCTCGACTTTATATTTCAGGGTACTGCTATACTGTCAAGCCGTTGAACGGTGGCTTTGCTTGACATAGTCTTAGACTGGGCCCGTCTTAATGAAATTGGATTCAGTCATAGAGACTAGACCTAACGTCCGTCGGTGAATGCTAGGAACGGTCCGTTATGTATGTGATAATCTACTCTACTGTAGTGTTTTGGATTGAAATTTCGTCTCGAGATTGAAGTTCTCCACTACTCACTTAAACTGGCAACTATTCCAGCTGCTCCTTTTTTCTTATTCTTTGTTTTTTTGCTATCCCCGAGACCATCACCACCCCATACTTAAATCTTCCTTTAGTCTCCGCCTTCACGATCATCTTGCTGTTAGGTTCACCATCAAACAACACTAAAGATAATAGCTGTTAGTATCATGGCACCGCCATCAACATTCTCACCTCGTCGTGATAAGGATAAAGAGGAAGAGATAGAGGAAGAGATAGAGGAAGAGAAAGAGGAAGAGAAAAACAAAAAACGTAAATCCAGGTCCTGGTCTATTAAGCCATCACTGATATCCTCCATGTTCTCATCACAGAAACACGATTCCTCCTCCGATAAGAAGGCGAAAGCTTCCCCATCCAAAGCCAAAAAAAACACGTTCCGAGTCTTCCGTTAGTAACCCAACAAAACCATCATCCACCACCCCCAACCTCTCCAAAGCCCTCGACTCAAATTTCTTCCGCGACGAATCCCGCACTCCAGTCAAGCTCCCCGACACATCCTCAAAATTCAAAAACAAACACGACCCAAAATCTTCATCATCCAAGAGCCCCATGCCCAAATCCATAGAGTTCTCACAATTCGCCAGCAAATACAGCGAGCCCTAAAAACAACACGCTCTGAAATCCCCCTCATCCAAACCCACCAGCGAGATTCCACCCTCCCCCAACACGACGAACCACAGCGACCTCCGCATCAAATCCAAAGCACCCCCACACATCAAGAGCCTATTCCTCTCTCCAACCGACATCAAGATGGCCAGCCGACAAACCGAAAGAAGCAACCTTGCACCACACGAGGGCAAGCAAGAACAATGGGCCCAACGCATCATCACCCAAATCGGAACCTGTCCGCAGAAGCTCCCCTGGAAGCGCATCAACCTCCCTCCTACCGAATGCGGCGGTTATCAATGCGAGGGGCTGGGCCACTTCATCAGCGACGCGTTGATCGCCGAGGGTAAAGGCGGGATTATGTCGATGGAGGCGACGACTGATCCGAGGTGTGCTTGGGGCCCGTACTACCCCGACCCAGGGAAACTTGGGAAGTTTGATTTCTGGGATTTGGAGAGGAAGGAGACGTATAGGACGCCGGATGGTTGGGTTGTGGATGGGGAGCCGGGGGATGAGATGTTTTGGAACAGGGAGGATGGGTCGGTGTTTAGGACGAGGAGGAATTTGGATGCGAATGCGTTGTGGTATGCTATTAAGTATAGGGAGGAACCGGAGTGATGGGACGGTGATGATGGGATATGAATTTTCGGGGTTCAGATAGAGGGTCTTTGTCTGGACGAGATGCTTGTATCGAGTCTGGGGATATCGAAGGCGAACTGTGTGTGTGGTCTTGTAAATGACATCTCATGGTAGCCAAATGGCTTTGATGTCAAACCAGGCTTTAGAACCTGGAAGCGTATTTCTCACAGCTGAGAAATTATCGTAGTTTTTTTGAGCTTTCGTGTTCCTTGAAGTTAGAACTGGTGTGAGAAGCCAGGGCACAGAGGGGAGGTACCACTTAGCCGATTATGTTCCCAGCCGAACAGTACACATTGTGAATTGTACCAGTATGACCAATAAAAATGAAGCATTATTAAATAACTATTCTAGAACATAACTATCGGTTTGAATTCAAAGAACGAGCTACACTGTGTGAAATGGCTGGGGACAAAACTATTAAATCTAATCAGAGTCGTCTTCTACTGAAGAAATCTAAAATGAATGTGTTAATCCAACGTCACCCCCAACAGAAAAGCTCATATTCTCACACTTTATCTGGAACTCTACTCGTATCTTCTGTCGATTTCTCCTTCATCCCATACTCCGTCTCAAGTTCGGTCCTCAGCTTAATCTCCTTCTCAATGAAAACCAACAGGAACGAAAACGCAGAAATCGCAATAGCCACTTGCCACACCACTTTCAAACTTCCCACATACACGCTAATAATCTCTTGACGAACAACCGGATCGAATGAGTTAATAAACTCTCGCGTTCCATGACCATACGCTTGACCATTCGCGAACTGCGCCCGTACAGCTGGATCGATAATCGCTTTGGCGGATTTGTTGAACTGATTGTTGAAGATAGCAGCTGGAATAGTGACTCCCCAAATCGCCCCAAAACTCCTTACAAACGCGAAAGTGGCTGTGGAAGAAGCAGCGAGATCTTCAGAAAGGCCGGCCTGGATAGCTGGGAGAGAGCTACTGACCATGAGGCCTTCGCCAGCTGCGATGATGGATTGGTACATCACCCATTCCGCTGTTGTAGAATGAGAATCAAGGAGAGTGCAAAGTCCGAACCCGAGTGTCATGAGGGCGAACCCAATGTGGTGTAGGGGTCTGTACCTCCCGAATTTCGAGACCAGGAGTCCTCCGACAGCGGCGAATGGAAGGACGACGAGGAATGTAGCCAGGATTTGCACTCCAGACCGCGAGGGTGATGAGCCCAGTACAGCTTGGAAATAGACGGGGAAGAAATAGATTACCCAGATTGCGGTGATGGTCTGGAGGAACACGAGAATGTATGCGGTGATTGTGGTGCGGTTTGAGAAGAGCCTCGGAGGGACGGTGGGTTCTACGCAGAACTTAGAAGACTCGTAGACCTGAAAGCCTACAAGACCTGCGAATCCTAGAGCGAGAGGGACGATGATACGCCACGACGACCAGGGTGCTTTCGTTCCAGCATCGGTGAGGGCAATGAGAATTGCGATGAGGGAAGGCAGGAGAATGGCGTTTCCCAACCAGTCGATGCGTTTCATCTTCTGTACCAAGGTCGATTCTTTCGTATACTGAACTTGGAGAAAGGCGAATAGAAATACCAATGATGCCCCTCCAATTGGCAGGTTCATCCAAAATATCCACCTCCAGGTCGTGTTCTGGACGATTATTCCGCCGATGAACGGTCCGACTGATGCGCCGATTGTGAAAGTAGATAAGACTATGCCCAGAAACTTGCCACGCTCACGCAGAGGTACGAGATCGCAGATTATGAGTTCGATGAGAACATTGACGCCACCCCCGCCGATACCTTGGATCGTCCGACCTGCAATCAACATGGCACTGTTCGAAGCTCCTCCGCAGATGCCACTGCCGAAGACGAAGACTGCCACGCTGGAGATCATGAGCCATCGCCGCCCAAATATATCGGCAACTTGTCCAACGAGAGGCTGCAAGATCATACTGTAACATGTCTCGTTAGCTTATAAGTTAAAGTTGGGAAGGGGTTTGCTTGCCTGGTTAGGAAAAAGGAATTGACCAGCCAGGCGTAGTCTTCGCCGATATGGAGCTTTTCAGAAATTGTTGGGAGGGCTGTGGAGATTACTGTCGCTTCTATTGCTGACAGAAGCCCGGTGATGGATAGAGAGGCAAAAACCCTAGACATAGCGGCTCAGTATTAGATCTGTAATATACGACTCAAGGAGTGACGATTGTTGTGTTTGAGATGGGACGGTCGTGATCTTTCTCAAAACTTACATCCAAAATCTCCAATCTCGAGAAACCTGAACTACGACAACGGGTTCAACGTGAATGACTCCAGTGGTCTCCTTGGTATTGACTTCATATTGGGTACCCGTGGCCACCATCGTTACTGATCTTGTTGTGAAGCTTGAGGAGAAGATAGTTCAAGGAGAAGGAGGAAGACGCCCCATTTAAACACTGGGCTACCCAAATGGTAGCCTGTTGTTTTACGGTCAGCTCTGAGTAAATGGAAGAATTCACCAATACCGTTTTTACCCACCGGCTCTCCTGGTGAACGCCGGCGAACTTATTACCTCCAACATGATCACGTGCCATTGGATTTGCAAAAACTCGACTAGGGGTAGCTGGGCCTTGCCACAGAGAAAATGGATTGAATCCTACGCAAAATCATTGAAACGGGAGTGCTGGTGGAATGTTCATGGCAGTTGGCCGAAGCGGACGTTGTTAAAAAGAAATGAGGACTGAAGACCGATTTGCTGATGAAACGAACGCCGATTATTAGCGAGGCTTTTGGGGACAAGACAATTCTCTCTAAATCCGCACCTCTGTGTCGCTTAGGGCAGCAAATCTCAATTAAACGACGCCTAGTCCTTTTGCTCCCACAACCGAATACCGAGTCACGTTTTGGCTGTGCCGTTGACATCGGTTTCAATCTCATCTCGGCGCGTCGTCGCCACGAGGAAGCCTGGCTTCAGCTATGCTCACATAATGCATCAACATTCTTTAATCTTCGTCATCGAACAAGTAATCAATCGGCTCTGAATCCAAGACCCTCTGATCACCTTCTGTGAAAGGAAAGCGGAACAGTCGCGAAGAGCAACGTTTCATACCCAGATTATCCTGCTGAACATCCTCAAAGTTGGCCTATTGAATCGCTTCCTTTTTAAAATTCTTTACCCTCCAATCAAAACGCAAACTCGAAATGACAGATGATATCCGGAGACGTGCGGCATGTGACCGATGCCACTCGCAGAAGATTAAATGTCCAAGGCGTGATGGCTTGGAGATATGTGAGCGTTGCATGAAAGCCCGAACACCGTGTGTCTTCAGTCCCTTTCGGCAGAAGAAGATCCCAGAAGAGGACGCCGATGAAGAAGTACTCGCAGTTGCCCCTACCCCACAGTCACAGGACCGTACTCCCGAACAGCAAATCGATACCCCCGGGTTGGGACGTCAGAAGAGGAAACGTCCCACCCGAGCCTCCGATTCGACAAGTAAGTCTCAATCTTTGAGAATTGGAGTTTGTTATCTAACCCAGACACTATAGCTGTTGCACCTGCCATGATTTCTGTGGAGGCTCCGGTGCATATTATCAATCTTGATAGCGATCCACTTGGTCTAGACTGGATGTCAAGCTCATTTCCTGCTCCCCAAGACTTGACTTCAGACAATGCCTTCAACAACTTCAACTTCAGCAGCCCTTCCCAATACCCTCTAGAATTTGGCAACGTGATACTAGAAGAGCCAGGTGTATTTGCCATCACGAATGAAGTACAATACCGGAGGAACGCCAATCTCGACCGTGCTCTCCTGGGAACCTCCAATCTCCTTCTAAGTCCAGACATTGGTCACCCAAGACCCAGTACCAACTCACGCGGTAATATACAATTTTCCTGGCCACATGGAATGAAAACAATTGAAGCGGATGCGATTCCAAGTTTGGTCCGAAAACTCTCCCAGCTCAATGTAGACCTTTCAGACCACAAGACTACATTACCACCGCTTTCAGTTCACGATATACTTCCACCTGAACTCGACGTCGTGTGTCCCCAAAACAATGAATATGTCCTCGAAGACACGTTTAGGCTCACCCAAAGCCTGATTGAAATATATCCAAGCTTCTTCCATCTATTCATCAGTCCAACACCAGCCTCCCAAACCACAACCCCGGACTCAGACTGGCTTGGTACCGATAGCTTTGGCAGCGGCGGTGCATCTTCCTCCTCAGACTCCACCTCATCTAGCACACCATCGAATGCGAAAGAGCCAATGGATCACGCTTCCATCTTGCTCCTCATATCATGTCACTTGCGCGTGATAGAAATCTACGACGTTCTTTTCAAGCACATGGAAACCTGCATCAGTCAAAATGGGGTGGCGAAGACCGCCAGACAGGCTGCACTGACTGCACCAACACTTTCGATCGGGAGTTACATTCCGCCTCCATCCTCAGCAGTCCCAATGCAGATGCTCCTCCTCGTTCAATTCGCCTCTCAGCTGTATAACTTTGCCGTCGATATGGCGTCCGAGATCCCGTATCCACTGAACGAAACATCTTCTGATGGACAAGTTGACTCGACGCTGGTTTTGACGAAAGCAGCTGCTGAGAATGTCAAGGATCGGGCTGGGAGTATGTCGCAAAGGCTGAGCAGCCTAAGAAGCCAAATGCTGAATTCTGGGTTACTGGCTTGAGCTACCGGAAGGTTTGTGGCAGACCTAAAGTGACGAGCAGACTCCAGACGAGTGGAGATATCATGCCAGTTGATAGGGAGCACCTGGTCGGTACACCTTGCCATTTCTATCACATGTGTTGTGTTCTGCGGAAACTGATGTAGGAAATGCAGAGCAAGTTGGCATGCCACGGGCAATCGACTCTGGTATCAACCCAGTGTTGGAAGTCACCGGCTCGAAAGAGCACCCCCGCATTATCGTCCTTCCAGGCGATCGCATACTCTGTTCCAGGCTACACGTTGATGCATTGATAGACGGTATGTGTGAAAATCGAGAAAGGGTCCGGGGAGTCTATCTGCAAGACTGCAGTTCAGGGCAGTTTAAGGTATAATGGGATGGTATGTTTATATGTAAAAACATGTGCCCTTATCTTGTGGGCAGAGAAAGGACGTGGGGTACGACATGGATTGCGTTTTACATTGGAATGGGTAAAGACTACTGAATAATCTTTTTCGCTGTTCTCCGTCAACATGCGCCGCATCCCCAGCACCCAACGGCCCCACAAATACCAAATCAACCCTGAACAACATACTGCTTTTCCTTCTTAAACTGCGAGACAGTCGAATTTGTCAAGTTCAAAGTATCCATGATGATCTGCGGCGAAGTGAGCCCAACCCACTGCCCAACACTGATATCAGAAAAGTGGTCTGCCTGGAGAACTTCGATGAAAACGACGTCGTCTTTGCCAATGTTCTCGACGTAGTGAGACATGTCTTTGGGGATGTATCCGCAGTCGCCTGGGTGGTAGTTGAAGGTGCGGGCGTTGCCTTCAGCAGCCTGCGCGGAGAGTCAGATGCGGAACTGTGGTGTGAATGCACCAAGGAAAGAAAGATGACATACATAAATCCCGATTCTTGCGCTACCTGCTATGAAGAAACTAGATGGCGTCAGCTTCAGGTTTCAAACCATTGATTTGGGGTAGCGGTTATATTGTCCTGCGCTTCTTGAATGAACGAGAGGATTGGGAATCTTACTTCCACTCGTCAGAGGTTCTATAAATAGAGCATTAGCAAACATTAATCAGTCTACGAAGCTTTCTGTTTCCCCTGGCTCATTCAACCACAGAATGGGTATACTCACGTGTGCCAATGGATTTCCCTAATCGCGCCAGGCTTGATCGTAACAATTGCAGCAGAGAACTTTTCCGCAATAGGAAAAGATTTTGGATCGATGATCTTGACGCTTCCACCCGCAGTCACGACTGTGGGATCTGCTTTCGAAAGATGGAAACTATAGGACTGCTCGATAGGAAGGACGCCTGCTGGGCCGACGACTGTTTGTTCGGCGATATCTTTTGGAGCGGGGGTACCTGGGAAGATGAACAATTCGCCGCTTGGAATGTTATCCCAGGCAGAGAGTGGTAGACCTCCAAAGTTCTTTGACAGAACGGATTTCTAAAGAGCGTCAGATTTTGCAAGTTTTGAGATTGGATATGGGACGCATACCGGATTGTGAGCAAATAACTCTGTAGCGAGGAAGGTACTGTCTTCAGAAAAGCTGCCATCATCGAAGACCAACAGGAATTCAACACCGCCGTCCAAGGCCTGCAGAGAATGAGGAACACCACTTTGTCTCTCGTCAGCTCGCTACAAACAATACTTCCAGGCATGATAACTTACGCCGGAAAGAACCAAACATCACCAGCACTCAAATCATCTACGAAAGTCCGTCCTTCCTCATCCACAGCCTGGATCCGTACACTCCCATTCAAAACATACGACCACTCTGCAGCAGTATGCCAATGCAGTTCTCGATACCCGCCTGCTTCCAACCGCATATCAACACCTGCCATCGCCGTCGCAGCAGGAATGTTGTCGACGTTCTGCTCTCGAGACCACCCCGCTCGATCAAGTCCCATCTTGGTATGGCTGAGCCCAAGGGGCCACTCGGCGTTATCTACACTCCCGTGATCGGTGCCAGGAGGTGCGAGTTTGTCTGGGTTGAGGACGTCATATTCCTCTGTTCTTGGGCCTGGATCGGTTCCACCTCTGCTGCCACGGATGGGCTGGGGGTTGAGGATGCCGTTGAAGTCGAGGGATTCGCCAATTGATGCGTCTTGAGTCTGGGCCGGAGCGAACGAGAAAGTGATGTTGTCGGTATCTTCGAATTTGACCCCGTTTGCGGGATTGAAGCCGAGAAGCGAGGTTGGAATCGGTGCAGAAGATGTGCCTGTTGGGGCACCTAACACTGCTTGCTGGAAGGTGGCAAGTGCTAGAAGAATGCCAGCAGCCTTGGTTCCAAGTTGAGATGACATGGTGATGTTTTTTATGATACTTTTTGGTAGAATGGAAGCGAGTGACTGAGGATAAAAAGAAGAAAAGAGGACTTTGATGGAGGAAGTGTGGATGGGTGATGAGAAGAGTATCTGCTTAAGGGGAATATGGGTCCTTTATAAACATCAAGTTAGTGAAAATTCCATCTCGCAAGAGGTTAATTTTGCACTTTAGAGTCTGAATCTACTCCATTCAAGCATCATGAGAGATTCTCCTTGCTCTGATGATCTCTGCGGCGCCTACGGTCATGCCCGACAACAGTCAATATCTTCGTAAAGTCAAAATTACTTGAATTGGTGATGGGAAGTGCGAATAAACTCTGAGGGGATGTGCTGCAAGACAGGCTGACCTGGTTCCCTCGGCATTCCCTCGCAGATTCTAGAAATGATATCACCTCCGCTATGAACTTTACCCCCTTTTAAGCAACTGTTCTAACTAGAGAGACGGTACGGTATCTGTCAAATACGGCATACAACGGCATTATGTCACCTCCTCCAAGTCTTTCAACCATGTCAAAGGAGGAGAAAAGTTTATTCCCCAGCCCACCACGGCAGAAGCCTGGAGAGGGGCAGTGGATGTACAAGGAAGCCCTTCCGATCTCATTGTTTCACATAACTTTAAAGCATATCAAACCTTGAAATCTATATCAGATCAGCGATCAGACAATCTAGAAAACAGAAAGCTCCAAGGAATCCCAAACGGGTCTAGTTTGTTTGTTTCAGCATACAGGATGTGGAAATCGATGCGAGGCAGACAGGGCTTTCTAGCAGACAGCTGGCAAAAGCTTAGACAATTAAACTCTTTGATGATAGGATGATCGCTATTAATATTTCGTTCAGAGATTGGATGATGGGTGATGGATGTCGGGAGTTATTTTTGTTTCCTGGCATTTCACCTCATCACCCCTCTCCTAATGACGACACGTCACAAGCCACTGACATACATGCCTATCGGACCATCCGAAGATTTTCTAATATTCAAACATGAGGTCATGATATACTTCCATGGATCTCATATTTCATGCATGGGAGAGTGCTGTCGCGGTGAAAGATCTTGGCCTCCCTTGAATTTCAACTAAAATAGCAGACTACGCAGAAATGTATTCAACAGACAATAACTGAGGCTTCCTTAATTAGAATGAGAGATATCTACCAAAAGGCCATTGAACCGAATCCCAGAAAAAAATCCTGGTCTTCAATAGCAGGGAGTCCAAGAAAATAGACATGTAAACAAACCCCCGACAGTCGAAGAATTAAAGTTTTATCTCCACTGCGATCAGTGGGCCGCCTAAAGCTTGACACTGAGGGATACTGTAAGTCTCCGATTAAAGTTTTCCAGGGACTATCCCCTTGTTCGGCCCAGCGACCCGCTAACCTTTTCTTTCGAGCGGGAGATCTCACCTTCAAAGAAACGAAGATGTTTTGCAGTTAAGGTAAGGACCATACCTTAGAATCCAAAGGTTAAAGTTTTTTCTTTTGTAGCATTGAATTGTAAAACCCCATCCTCTGCCAAACTAATTGAATCGACTTGGATGCTGAGAGTGCAAACAGCCTTAGATATGAGAAATCTAGCCTTGTCAGACCGTAAGCTCTGCACAACCGGGTCCCGGCTCGAGTTCCGTGATCGCTGTCCCTGCGAGAGAGACAGGACCTGGGGACACGGTATACCGCTTAGACTCTCGGAGGATTCCCACTTAGCCGTGCAGATCTGTTCCTGCAAGACAGATATAGCTCGGAAAGAAAGTGAAGAGTCCATGCTGGGGTCTCTCTTCTTGAGCTGTGACGTGCATGATTTGATGACGACGTTTGAATATTCCGCAGTAGTATTTCCAAGTATTTTAGTATTTTACCAACTCAAGAACAACACCCCGGACAGGCATGGTCACTCTACCCCGTACTATATACACAACTGCCAATCAGTGTAAGAGGCCGAGCGGAGATCAATCGTTTCGAAGATCTCAGATTGATGAGATGAGATGAGTGACGTAAACAAACATTGGTTGAAGATAGCGAGTAGAAGATGAGGAGAGAAGACGCGAGATTCCCATTCTATGCTAAGCTGAAGAGAGAAGAGGATTTTTATTTATTTAACCAGAACATAGCATGCCCGCAACAAGCTGACATAGTCCCAAGTTCCAACGCCACCAAAAGGCCAAAAAAACAAAATATCACTGACTCCACTGCATGGACCCAGCATTCGGATCAAGGAACGAGAAGCTGGGATCGAAACTCCACGCTTCTGGCGGGGTATCGTTGAGGTTGTTTGTGCATGAGAAATGATTATCCCATACTTCCTGTAGTTATATACATATGTTAGCGGCAATTGCGGCAATTGGCGTGTTTTGTATTATTTATATGAAGGGGGGAGGGGTCACTTACCCAGTCTAGCGCGTCTGTTGACATGACTTGATCGTTGCTGAAGGGTTGGTAGGCGGTGTCCGAGGATGCTTGATCGTAGCTTGTCATCCAAGCCGGCGAAGGATCTGCTGATGAAGGCATCGTTTGGATGGAGGCAATTGATGGAGAGACGGTATGGGGATCTAGGATTTTTGGATCAGTGCTGTGACATCACTTATCGCTATGAGAGGAACTTACTGAAGGGCATTGTACTCTGGCGATTGCCCTCGAGGACAATAGGTACTGCGGGAACATTCTGTACAACACCGGCAATCTTACCCGTCACCGGAACCTGTGCTTTAACTTTTGCCAGCATTCCTTTCAATGCCTTGGCAGCCTTCAACGCCTCTTTCGAAATAGCACTTCGTTCTTCCCAGATCTCGTATGAACCCTGCAACGCATCCAGCATCTCCTCTTGCGTCCACTTGATCTGAAGTCCCGTCTGAACAGATCCTTGCTTCGGAGGATTGTCACCAATGCTGTTTCCGATGTACAGGCAGATGAGCATAGCCGCGAGGAGGAAATCGTTGGTGAGGAGGGAGGATGTCTTCCACTTGTGGCCGTCGAGCGGGTGTCCCACGTCGGTTTCGCGGTTCATGAGGATTTGAGATTGTAGGATTCGCATCGATGCTTCGACGCACGTTTTCATAGAATACGGGTAGGGATATGAAGCTGTGGTTTTGGAAGTCACGAAGAATTTCCGGTGGAGCACGCAGCGAGCTTTCTGGAACGTGAGGTCGACGGAGAACTTTCGGAGTCTGGTGGTTGGTGTTCCGATGAAGAGATCGTCGATTGAGGTGATCTTGATGGGATCCTCGGCCTGCTGGTAGGTTTCGTGGAGTTTCTTGTCGAGAGCCATGACTTCTGAATAGGAGATTGGTAAGGTTGAGTTGGCTTGATCGACTATTTGGCCGAAGACGGTGGTAATCCTATGCTTTGAGTTCGAGTATCCAATAGACGTGAACTCGTTGTATGGTCTCGAAGGAGGAAGAACCTTTGTATTCTCATCGAAGTCGGCATCGAGAATATTTCGTGGAGGTTTGGTATCGTAACTTCCTTCCCGGATCATCCTTGGAAGCCCAATTTGGAGAGAAGTGATGAGATCCATGTGCAGAATGGATACCCAAATCCGACGCTGCATCTCACCTCGAAACGCAGAAATCTTGGAGTAGTGCGAAGCATCACGATGGAAGCCAAGTCTCATGGCTGCTCTTATCATAACACCAAAGACCATCCAGACTCCGAATTGGGCATCGGCGGAGCGGAAATGTTCGGATATATAGTATAGAAACAGGGTTTCCACTGTGTATGGACCGGGCTCAGTGTAGTTGTCGAGGACTAAGCACTGTACGGTCTTCTCTCGGAATATCTTGACGGTGTCTGCTGGATCTCGGAGGGCGGTCTCGGCTGAGCTGGAGGGGCTTTTGCCTGCCATGACTTGGAAGCCGGTTGATAAACACAAAATGGAGAAGAGTAATCCGATCCACTGGGCAGTGTAAGTGAGAGGGAACTGGTAAATGATTAATTAAACCATGGATATAATTACTTACCATGATGGGAGTCTCATTAGGGTTTGTCCAGAACTTCTCATACTAGCTTGCCATTAGCATTTTCCTGATGAAGGATTTTTGCGAGTACAAACTTCTTTCTTGAATGTCGGGACATGAAGCAAAGCTATAGTAGACATCGGATATCAGCTACTTAGTTTCAGAGGCTTTGAGGATGTATAAACATACTAGACCCCATATCAGGAGTGTCGAAGAAAGCATCCGTCATCACGTCAACAACAGACCGTGATGGTATAGCTGCAAGAATTTCGGCTCTCGTTGCAGGTCTCACAGCTCCGACAAGCAAGTCAGGACTAATTGGGGTCTCCGGAATAGGCTTCTCTTCGGCTGGTGGATTGTTTGCACCCAGTTGATCTTTTAGGCAAGCAATCTACTTTCATTAGCTACCAAGGATACGAAGGTCTAGGTGGATACACTACTTACATTATCCAGAATCGCAGCCCAGTGCGCACTGCCCACATAGTTGGCCTGGTCATCCTCCATACTGATTCGTCCAAACGACTCCGCCGTATCACCCAATCCCGTCCCAGAAAGCGCAACCTGCTCTCCATCTGTCGAATCCTCAGAAACCTGCATAACATGGTCTGGGGAGCTCTCAGGTGTCACTTGATCGATTTTCGGGACGGGTTTGGTCTTGCTAGTTTGATTCATCAAAGACACCACCATCTCTTCAAGATGCCGGATCTGAGTCTGCACATCCCGCGATCCTGAACTCCCGTTGCTGGATTTGGAGATTTGAGATGCCTTTTCTCGAACTGTTGCGTGGACGTAGGTACATGTTGTGGCTTGGTTCCTCTTCACGCAGTTCTCGCATGGTAAGTTCCTGTCGCACTTTAACCTAGAATGATGGCTTGTTGTTAGTGGAAACTCGAAAGCGCAACCATCAATGATATCTAGGGACACAGAATTAATTGCATGGGTGTGTCCTATATGTCTTACTGGCAGAAAGAGCCGACCTGACAAGGAAGACTTAAAACAGACACGGTCCGCCTAGGAGCCCAATGTGCAGGGCCTAGTTAAGCTAGATGTGGAGTAAGAGGGGAACTGACTTTCGATTTCTGCAAAATGTGCATGATAATTGCGGTTTGAATCTCTGTCTACTAGCTTTAGTCGACCCTTTAAGCTGTCCTTCTCCATTCTGATTAGTGGCGGAAGAAGGAGGAGTGGTGTCCGTCATGGTATACCCTACTTCTGCAGAGAGTTTAGAAATTATCGATGTGTTTTGATGGAGGATCAAGTATATCCGTCGAGAAAATGTAAGAGGATGGGGTTCTGCCGACGGACGTGGTAGTGGGGAGGGCGATGAAGAGATGTGAGAAGCGGACATAAGATGACCCTCCGTCAGCCTTTTAGGTTTTGGCCAATCAGATCATCCGCGCAGTGAGAATTGCAAGGATTTGATTACCCGCATGCTGACCCTCCGTTGGATGTCCGTCGACAACAGTCATCAAACACTGGATTTGGATCCGGTCATAGAGGCTCCTTGGTAACCAGTTGAAAGCTGGACTTTGCGCCCGATCTGACTGTTAATACACCCGAAAATTGCTCAGTTGGTTGCCTACAAAGCCGCGTTCGTTTCTTGAGAGCATATGAACTATTCAAAAAAAAAAAAAAAAAAAAAAAAAAAGGCCGTTTGAATTCTGTTATTCGATTTAGCGTCAGCTAAGTTCATAACACTCACACTCACCGCCACAAGACTCCATTGCCTGCCCTGAATGCGTCCGAAGTCGTCCATGACTGCTATTTACTCCCAACCTAGTACCTGTCTAGATGACACCCGTTAAAATCCAACATCGCCGCAGAACACCCATTCGTGGTATAGTAGGTACATAAGATATGAAAAGATTGCGTGACTCATCAAGAAAAAATACTGCTGCGTGCGTCGGTCGTGGAATTGATTGGAGTTTTGATGTTTTGATGATAATACAAACAGACGATGAGATGTGAGATGGTCCAGAGGTGGTTGGAAAAGTCTCGACCAGATAGAAGGATTCTATGAGCGGAATGGCCATGCCACTTTTGTGAGAACGAATGTGGCAGCGGTGGTGTTGATTTAGTAGCGTTGCTCCTTCTGCGAATTTCAACGACAGCCTCCGCATTAGAACCGAGAATTAATTTCTTCGAGGATTGAGAATTGGATCATGATCCCATCCGTTGTTTTGCAGGAACGACTCTACGCCTTCGGCGAGATCAAACTTGTCCGCTGCGGTTTCCCAGTGAGAAGGAGTCACGAATGGGTTTGGTTCAGCCCACGGGAACATGTCAACCGAGTTGGTTTGACCTGCCGTATCAGCCTGGCGATGAGGCAATTGGATCGGGTTTGAATCGACGCTATTGGGCGTTCCGAAATTCGGACTTGCGGCCTTGTCCACGGACGGATTTTTCTGATTATCACCAGGCTTGGGATTCAATCCAGTCATTAATGGACATGAAGCATTCCACTGCGGGTCGTTGGGACTTTCAGCTGCACTTGAGCTGTCACTACGCATTGGCATGATTCCCATGTTAGCCACGCAGGAACTAATGGAACCACCATTTGTAATCGTAAACTGGGCTCCGTCTCCCCCAATGCTCGATGTCGGAACTGCCGTGCTAGCATAGTGATTGAGATTGTCGACTGTCATAGGAACCCCGTTGCGATCTGCTAGGAGCCCGTTGATGGGAGTGTTGGGTATATGGATTTGACTACCAGAAGTCTTCGAAGTCTTCAGACCAGCAGCTTCAACATCAAGCTCAAGTTGAGCAGAGAAGTGTCGAGTTATAGAGTGCTTCAACCCGATTGCCGACATGGCGGCTAAAAGAAATTCGATGTTGACGATATTTTGAGGGTTTGGCTTGTCCGATTTTTGATCCTTCAGAAACACGCCAGCAGCAACATACAGGCAGAAGCCCACCCAGGAGTTCATCTGGATCGACTTTAGCAACGTTTCATTTTTCGGATTAAAGATGGGAAATCTTACACTTGAAGCGTCGACGTGGCAGATTAGTCGCATAATGTTTGAAATCTCCTCAGCAGCCATGAGACAGCGGGCTTGGCTTTGCCGTACAATGCTGCCAGTAACGTTATGTTTGCCTGCAGTGACTATCGCTGCTTGATGCAAGCATATTGAGGAAGCATGTATGTTCATATGGATGAACACAACATTCATGTCTCGAAGGCCAGCAGGCAGCCTCAAGTGGTCGGGTAAAAACATGAAAGTATTGGACAAAACATTGTCCATCTTTCGATGTCGTTTCCAGAATTCACCATTTGAGGGATCTTCGGGATGTTCATTTGGGCCGGTGCGGTGAAGATGCTCAAAGTTATGCCCATAGAGAGTAGCGGACAGAATCACACCACCGAAAGGGGAAATGTTACTCGCACCCTCGGGAGTGAGGGCTTCGGCAAGAGATGGAGTTTTCTCCATTACCCCTAACTCAAAAGCATCTTCAGATGCAGGAAGATTCGTTCGAATCTAAACACAAATAAGCATCATCTCGACATAAAGAAGCATTACCACAAACCTCGAATTCGTTGACCAGCATTGGCCACCCAGTACCAGAGCTTGCCCACCGATCACCATAAAACGCAGCCCAAAAAGTACGTCGACGTTCCTCAAGGTCGATCCAATCCCTGGGAGGTGCCAAAATTTGCTTCACTTCAGATCCCACGGCGTCTAATCGGTACAGGCCCAGCATTTGCACCATGCGTACGGCTCGTCCTGTGCTCATCCACGACCGTGAGAAATAAGTTTTCTTTGCCTCAAAAAAAGCAATCAATGACCATGTCTGCGCGTGGTATATGGTTACAAAAGCTTCACCGTGCCCCTGAACACTCTTAGTTTTTTGTAAATTGCTTCGTACAGCGCATGCTCACCTTCATCTCGGCCGCCTGGATATAGTGTCTTGCACGTTGATACATGAGATCCTCAAGGCACATGAACTTATCGGAAAGAGAGCATGCCATGGCCCACATAGCATAACGCAGACATATTGGTGGCCTCGCTTGCGGTGCCCTGTCTAAGGACGCATAGTATCGATATTTGTGTATTACTGGCATGGTGGGATGGAATTTGTCAAAGTATATTTGATGCCTGGTGGTTTTAGCATTTCACTTAGAGGCACAAGGGAGCCATACAGTTCATCAATCATATCTTGAGGTGGCAGTGGCTCGTCGAGTCCGAGTGCCAGCAGTTCTTGGGAGTAATTGTAGTCATTTCCTGGAGGTAGCTCCGTATCTGGTAGACCAAACTCAGTCGTCGGCACGTCAAATACCGGGTCCAAGAGTGTTGGGTCGTCTAGATCAATATTCATGTCCATGTCCATGTCCATATCCATACCAAGTGTATTCCAGTCTGCTTCCACCGATATGTTCGCTTGCGCTGTAGGAGGGGTCTGCGTAGCTGCTGGTGCTGCTGCCGCTGCTTTCGTCTCGGCCACCAATCTAGTCTCGACTTCTGCTGCGTAGTGTCAGACAATGGTTGTTCAGAGAGACAAATATAGCCATCGCCTACCAAGTCTTGCTTCCAATTCCTTCATGTTGCGCCTCTTCGATCCCAGATTCCTCCGCCGTTCAGGATATTCGCAATCATGACGTAACCTGGAGCAAGTACCACACGATGGCTTTATACGATCACATTTCAGCTTCCGTTTCCGACATGATGTACACGATATTGTCTTTTCGGGGGCTTTCCCATCGCCTGTTGTCGTCGATTCTAGTGATTGGTGAGCATCCTCTGGGCTTGATCCGGACCCAGAACCGGCCCTCCCGGCCTCTGTATTGGTAGCAGGCATGGGTATTGTCTATTAAGTTCCTGACAGATTCGTATGACATGAAGGGATTCGCACATGAAGCTCGAGTCGCATTGTGCGAAGTTGACAGGAAACAGTTGAACAGGCAATGTAGCCGCGTTTGACGTAAAAGTATAATTCCAGTATCTTCACTTGTTGCTTTCTCGCTCACCGTAGTCTACTAAGGTCGAGCCGGGCTGACTTCTCAGCCTTGCCAAGTCAGCCTTGTGGGACGCGTGAGCTCGCTCTCCGCTCACCACTTCGAACTTCGATCGTCAAGCATCCATCGTCCACCCCTCGTCCCTTAAAACCACATCAAATTTTGAGGACCGTTGGGACTCGTATCAGCAATCCTTCTGGTCTTGAGCTCGACAAGTATTTTACGGACCTCCAGCTTCAATGTTTGACCTTGCTGTTGATATACATTCCCGTGCATCTGTTGCGCGACATTGGGCCATCTGTCCATTCACCAAAACGGCTTCCAGAGTTGCGATGATGGGGGCGTACTACACGGCAGGCTGCTTTGACGGGCCTTCTCTGCAGCAGAACACCCGATGATTCTGCTCCTTGAACTCTTTTCTCAGTGAAGGATATGCAATGCCATCTTTTGCGCTGCGAGTTGGTCACCTTGCCACGGCATCACTTGGCTTCTGGTAGTTCCGGGGCCACGGAAACATATGAGCGTGGAAGTAAGAAGACGGGGATGAGTCTCGAATGCCCCCAAGATGGTGAATGGATGCCTCTCCCTTCAGATAGGCGATTTCGCGTAGATTACGATGCTGCAGGTTGCCGAGACATGACCATGTCTTGCCCTATCAGCGAGATCCTCAATCATCACACCACTACTCCGAGCTTCCTTTCTTTCATGGGCCGCCACAGAGACTCCAGAGAATGATGCATTCTGCCGATTGTCTGCGACAGCGATCCATCTCATTGGATCTGAGTCTTGATCTCGGGAATGTCTCATCTCATGGAACAGAATGAACTGAGTACCCGAGAAATCGGATGCCTGCACAACCCCAGTCCCTTTCTTTATGTCTGAAAATATATTGAAGCATGAACCCCACTCAAGAAATATGCCACCATACACTTCACGACTCATGCGAATCTCGGCTTCGTTCACATCTTTGACAGCCAGTCATGGCGCCTTGCTGCGGTAATACCATTTCCAGGCGTTCACCTGAGCCAAAAACCAAGTCTGCAGCACATCTTTGCCCCGATGATCCATACCATGTGGAGGCAAATCTAGCACACAGCACTTCTGGAACTGGTGGTGATGGCTATAAAGAAGCCTGCTGCCGACCTCATCACCTAGACCACCAGCGAGTTCCTTTTGGGCCGTGTGGGGATTACCCACAGTCTTGTCACAGAAGCAGCCCCTTCCCTACTGCTTCAGAGCCTGCTCTTACCTCTATCTCCCCAAAATCCAGTCCCTGCTCCGACAATGTGTGCTGCGTTCGCAAAATCCTTGGGCACACACACGACGGCGAGTCCGATTCGACAAACACGCAATCGGACGTTGATAAGCCTGGGCACGACTCTACCTCAACTATAATTCAAATCGACCATGAGATAACTCATGAAGTCGAGAGGATAGTCATCAGCGTGCTGGGGATGACCTGTACAGGATGTGAATCCAACCTGCGGAGAATCCTGGAATCCATTGACGCCATCTCAAACGTCAAGACCAGTCTACTTCTCGCACAAGCGGAATTTAACTTGAGGCCATCGGACTCTCTGAATAGCACCAACATTTCGCATGTCATCAAGCAAATGACGGGCTTCTCGTGTACGACAGTTGCTTTTGCTGGCGAACAATTAGATCTAATCTTGCCAGCCGGAGTTTCGTCATTGGAAGGACCATGGCCGCTTGGGATGACAAGTATGATTGCTCTGGGACGAGAAAAGCTTCGTATCTCATACATGCCAAAAGATGTGGGGGCTAGGACTCTTCTCAGAGACCCGTTCTTCCGATCTGCTCAATTTGCCCCAGCCCCGACATCTCGGGTAGTAGCTTCTGGGCGTCAAGAAGCCTGCAAGTCCTTCATACTGACGGCTATCTCTACCCTCTTAACCATACCAGTCCTTGTCCTAGCATATGCTAACTTACCGGATCGCAGAGTTGTTTATGGTGGAATCTCGCTTGTTCTGGCAACAGTGGTTCAACTTGTTGCACATGGCTTCTACATCAAGGCATATAAAACACTACGATACTCAGGGATGATTGAGATGGACATGCTAGTGGTTTTGAGCACGACCATAGCATATGTGTATTCGGTTGTTGCGTTTGGTTTTATGGTGGCTGGAAACCCGCTTTCTACCAGCGACTTCTTCGAGACCAGTACACTTCTCATCACTTTGATCTTAGTGGGGCGAACCGCTGCAGCACATTCCCGCCAAAGGGCTGTCGAATCGATATCGATTCAATCCCTGCAGGCCCAAACTGCGATCATCGTTGATTCGAAGGACGCCGAATTGGAGGAGACGATTGATTGCAGACTTCTCCAGTATGGTGATAAGTTCAAAGTTCTGCCGGATACTCGGATTGTCACGGACGGCAGGATTCTGGAAGGAGAGACAGAAGTTGACGAGTCTTTGATTACGGGCGAATCAAAACTTCGTCTGAAAAAGCCAGGAATGCCGGTCGTTGCAGGCTCAATTAATCATTCTGGGAAGTTGGTGGTGGAGCTTACTCGGCTGCCGTCGGAAAACACAATACAAGCTATCGGCACCATGGTAGACGAGGCGAAATCATCCAAGGCCAAAGTTCAGGAGATTGCCGATCGAGTGGCAGGTTACTTCACACCTGCTATCATAGGTATCACGGCCATTGTATTTGTCGTCTGGGTGGTAATTGGGAAGTCTGTTCAACACGAAAGCACTTCTACAGCTTGCATCAACGCTATGACCTATGCCATCTCTACGCTCATCGTCTCCTGTCCTTGTGCTATTGGACTC
This sequence comes from Cadophora sp. M221, assembly GCA_017366145.1. Taxonomy (NCBI): domain Eukaryota; kingdom Fungi; phylum Ascomycota; class Leotiomycetes; order Helotiales; family Ploettnerulaceae; genus Cadophora; species Cadophora sp. M221. The sequence continues at coordinate 26,072 of JAFJYG010000517.1, forward strand.
GCTGTTCCCATGGTCCTCGTCATTGCAGGAGGAGTGGGAGCGCGGTACGGATTGATATTCAAGTCGGCCGAGAGCATCGAAATAGGGCGGAAAATCACCCACGTCGTTTTCGACAAGACGGGCACATTGACGCAAGGAAATCCCTCCGTAGTTGACAGCTCATACTTGGCAGATTCGGACAATCTCCCATCCATGATCATGGCGTTAACAAGCAACAGCAAGCATCCAGTATCAAGCGGTGTTAACAGACATTTGCAAACGCAAGCAATCCAGCCAGTGCAGGTGGAACATGTAGTCTCAGTACCTGGGAAAGGCATCGAAGCATTATACAACGGGTCTTCACTCCGAGGAGGAAGTCCACAGTGGTTAGGAGTGGAGGATGTACCAGCTGTCCAAACACTTTTCGAGCGCAATCTTACAATCTTCTGCGTCGACATCAACGGTACTCTAGCAGCTGTGTTTGGCTTAGAAGACCAAATCCGGCCCGATGCTCTCGAGACAATCAACGAAATCAAACGCCGCGACATCTCGATATCTCTCCTCAGTGGCGACAACGAGATAGTGGTCAATACAATCGGCGCTCTGCTCGGTATCCCACCATCAAATATTCGTTCAAGCTGCACACCAGCCCAGAAACAAGCCTATGTCAAAGACCAGCTCACCGTCCCCAACAGCACCGTCCTCTTCTGCGGCGATGGGACCAACGACGCTATAGCTCTCGCGCAAGCCAGTATCGGCATGCACATGAATGGAGGCACTGATGTAGCCCAGAGCGCTGCAGACGCGGTTCTCATGAACTCGTCGCTCAAACACATCATCACGTTGATCGACTTGTCAAAAGCTTTCCATCGGCGTGTGGTGTTCAACTTCATCTGGAGCTTTGTGTATAATCTATTCGCTATCTTACTTGCCGCAGGTGCGTTTCCCAAGGCGAGAATCCCACCGGCGTATGCGGGCTTGGGGGAGCTGGTTAGTGTGTTGCCGGTTATTGCTATTGCGGTGCAATTGCGACGGAAGAAGTTCTGAGCTTGGAGAATGGGAGCAGAAGGAGAGAAAGGGTTAGTTATGGTGTTCTGAGTGAGTTAGGCTCTCGGCACACATGTAGTTGAGGCTTTTAGAGTTGAGTTTGGATTGCTGCTTTGATTCCTTGTTTATCGCAATTGGTCCGGGAAATGGAATACACTTGAGAAGCCTCTTACCCCTACCCTTTTCTTCTCGCGTACAATACCTTAACCACCTCTGATGTCATGCTCTGTCCCTGCTCCTGCTCCTTGCAAAAATCCATACACCTCCATGCTCCAAAACTCCGATGTCATGATCCACGCCTCCAATTCCGTCATCCAAGGCCCATGCCACATTAATATATTCCTATCAGCAGATACCAATGCTCAGTAGCTTAACTGTCCCACTCGTAGTCCTCATGACGCTCATGTGACCATTCCAGGCAAGATCAAACCGACGCCCGCTCCAGATATCATCAAAAATAAAACAAAGAGAAAAAATACAGCCAGCACTACATATTTGTCCGCCCGCAAAACTCCCACGACTCCACCATCCTACGACCCCACAAATCGCAAACCCAACAAAAAGCAACACAATAAGTAAACCCAGAAATTCCAATGCACCAAAGCAGTCCATCAGTTCCTCACAGTGACCCGCACAGTCTCCGTCTCTCGGTAGCTTCCCCGTCCACTACTTCGCCTACTGCCTCTACTTCCCCTACTACTCCTCACATGAACGACTTCTTCCTCTCGGTAGTTACGCATGTTACAGTCCAGACAGCCGTAACCGACTAGAACACCGTGTACGCCTCTGTGGACTATTAGCCTCTGGTCGATCTCCAAGATTCTCCTAACGCTTCTTTCTCTCTCTCTCTCGGGCGCGAATAATACCTGATATTTACAATCTAACAAGGAGTATTAATTCGGAGGAGGGGGGGTTCAAAACTCTAGAGAAAAGAAAAGAAAACATAAATCTTACATCAAAATCCCTTGCAACCACCTTTCAGCCGTAACCAAATCCCTCTCACTCCTCGCCCTCGCATTTCCATCCCCACCATAATCCACCACGGCCAGATTAATCGCGCCCCCAATAAGCAATCCCATCGCAATGAGATCGAGCGATAGTAGCGCACCAGGCGGGATCCGTCCGCGGGCAAGTAAACACATCCAGTCAAACATGTTGAGCAAAAGCGACCAGATCACAGCGACATAGGTTATAGGCGGGGTGTCGCCTGTGCGTGTGGTGACGATGATGGCTACGACTAGCAGGGCGATGGCGATACTGAGCCCGATGGTGCGCAGGAAGAGGTGGATTCGTCGTAGGGGCTCCGGGTAGAGTTGGCGGGTGTGTGTCATTGCGAGATTAGATGCGCTTTTCTGGATTTGGAATTTGAATGTTACAATTTTCTGGTCCGTTGAGCTTAGAGCGCGGGGATGGTTGGTTCGGCGGTATTCTTTTTTTGTTGTTGGCTCTTGTGAGCGAGCGAGCGGGTGAGAGACACAATGCAAGTTGCCTGGCTACAGATTCAGGCTGGATGATATTGAAATCTGAGATTTGAGATGAGACTGCTCGGATTGTAATTGTGATCTCTGCGTAGAGATAAGACAGCTTGGTGGGTACGAGGGGTCAGATGGGCGGGTTTTGTATCATCCAGAGACGAGGAACGACGAGAGAACGGAGGAAAGGGAAAAGTGATGGGATGTTTCTGGAGTTGGGTTGATTGATGGGTAGGTAGGACTAATGTTTCGTTGTGTTTCCGGGCTGTCCGCAAGGCTGGAGGCCAGTCCGTGTGAGTGAGTGATAAATGGTTAGATAGGAAGCTACGGCAGAATATACGAGAGATAGGTAAATACCTTAGCTCTGAGCTGACAGAAAGAAGCACTTACCGTACCCATAAGGCGTTGGTCTTACTGTATTATACATATAGGACATCATAATACCCTGCCCTCCTTCGATAAACATCGAGATTGGGTAGGTGTGACGCCCGCGTGGGTTGATCGGGGTTTGGCCTGCTTGTGCGTACTGCGCTGTACATCCTCTGCTTCTTTTCTGAGGGTGGGGTGGGATAAAGGTGTGCCACTAAGCTGACCAAAATATCGCTTGCATACAGGATGTTGTCGTGGTGCACCAATCAGCTCGTCGGAACGCTCATGCAAGGTCCAGTAATTAGCTCGTCTTGAACACCCAAAGAGCCTGGATCTTTTGGGGGCGTTAGTTGGGGTCTGGATGTCTGAGCGGATTACGTGCGTCGGTCGAGTTGATTTTCCTCGGCGATGATTAGCAGTAGTCGCCTGGCCTGGCCTGGTTTAGGGTTGCAGCTTTGGTGATCTGTAATCATGTCGTCTCCTTGTCCTAGGCAGTGTCATCTCAGGCTATACTGTATGGAGAGGACTGAAGGTTTGCTCTTTGTCTGTCTGTGTCGTCTGTGTACGAGTCCAGTGTAACGCTTGAGGGATCATCCCGTCCTTGGCGGGGTAAATTGACGAGTGGGAGGGGAGGATGGCGACACGACGACGTCTGTGGGAGCCTTGTGGGATAAATGCCAGCTGTGCCTCGATCGGGGATTTAGCCAGTTTGCTTGTGAGTGGCTTGGAGGAGGAATGGCTGATGAATGGTGGAGGGACCGAAGATAACGGAATTGACAGGGTGCGGGCAAACTCCCTCTGTGTCTCTCGAGACTGAAGCAGATGGAAATATTGTACTGAAGCCTCGTTTTCTCTTCGTGTTCGGTTGACTAGATGAGGCGGATCAAAGTGAAATAATTACTTTAGAAGACATGATTCTTTGTTGATGGTTTGGTGATGGGAGTAAAAGATGGAGAAGAGGAGTTCCAGCGCTGGGCAAACCGAGTCAGCGCGTCTCTCGCTAACAGATGGCCCTAATATTGGCGAGGACCCCGCTCCCGCTGAAGAAATCTTCAGGGAGTTGTTAGAATCACGTGGGGTCCATCCTTCCCGAATTTCCGTCACGTGTTGGGCAGTTCCAAAGTAGAATTGCGAGAGTAACAATTCATGGAACTAACATTGAATGTATGATTAAATGAAAATCCATATTGTTCGCCGAGAAAAACTCTGAGAATACTGTGGAGAATCCATTTATAAACAAGCTATTTCGAAGCCACTCACGAAACACGGTTACATCACTTCAAGGTATCTCCATATCTCGTGTAGTCTAGTGATTAGAAGGTTCAAAATGTGCATTATGGTGCCGATACTAAGAAGTTCTCCAACAGTAGAAATCTCAGAGAACTTGGTGAGATGACCATGGAATAGGTGAAGTTAGGGAAGCTAAGCGAGCTTGTATTTACAGCGTGTCAGCTTATCTAATGGCGCTGGCCTCGCTAGCTAAGCTAGCCAGGAGAATCCAAAGTAACGACCAGCTGGGCCACTGTTGTTTATTTTTATGTCTTCTCCTATTCTCGCATGTGACTATTCCATCATGAAAACACGATGAACCCAACGTCTCGCAACCCCGCATCAGAAGTCCTCATTCTGTCCAACTTTTCCCGCACTTGCTAGCTACACCCTGCCTCGAGATCGTCCCAATACCTCCTAGCAAGCGAAGTCATAACTTCAGTGCCATCAGGTAGCCATGAAAACGCAAAGTAGCGTTCGGGATTGTGGCCTTTCTGACGTTGTAGCGTCCATGCATTGCCGTCTCGATTCGGACGCACTGGGTCATCGTACCCGGCAATTGAGAGAATCAGAGACAAAATAGGAAGCCCAGCTTTACTCAAGCACAGTATCGATTTCAGTTCTTTTGCTGCCTCATAATCTGTATCGATGATACAGGAATTGATTCCTTCCTTGCTGAGGAGAGATCGCATGTTTAGCTTGACGACCTGTAAATTACGGAAGGTGGCTAGAGTCTTGACAAACTCTAACATCTAAAAATCAAAGCACCAATTAGCTGACCTGAATTGAACTAACGGCAAGTGATAGAGGTGCTCACCTCGCGGGGACTCTGATCTAAATCCAGTGAAAGCTCTCGTATTTTGCTGCAGCTCTCTCCGAGTACTGCTATATCTGCGACAGAGAAGCTTGGGCATATCTCCTGCTCGTAGCGAAATCCTGTATAGTCATGTACATTCAGTATTCTCAATTCACTATGATTTGAAATCGAGGTTATGCGCAACAGCGGAACATTGCACTTCAGCTTGAGCTCTTCCAGCTTGTGACCGCCTGCAATGAAGTGATCAAGGTGCTGTGTGAGACTTTCTCTGATCAAAGGGAAATGTAGGTGGAATGGTGCTGTGACGGTAATAGTCCGAAGTTCCTGTAGGCCATCTCTTTGCAACGAGGAGAAAAAGCTATTCGCCGTGACGATGGGGTCGATGGTCAGGGACTCGAGGTGTTTGAAATTCCACATAAGATCCACTTCTGCAGATGTTAGATCCCACGAGCAGCCCTTCAGTTCCAATTCTCTGATCGGCGGGATTTTTATGGTCTTCCAGTCTAGGAGTTTCCCAGCTGTCAATCTCAGCACCCTCAACTTGGGCGACTGGGCTATCACTTGCCCCAATGGTTCAAAGTTTTTCTGGCGATTCTTCAAGTTGTACGTTGAGATGAAAACGATATTCTCCAATGGAATGGTGGACGTATAGACGTCTATACGATGTTTGCTTTGCCATGGGTAGTTGATAAGATGTAGTTCTGCATGCGGCCATAGCGATTTGATCGATTTCAAGTTTCCGCAGCGCATCAGGTTCTAAATGAGCATGGTGGCCTCCCCACCATCCCCAGCTGGAAATTATTAGGTCGAACGACAGGAGATAGGACGGAGGAAAAGGAAAGAATTACTCGATTCGGGTGACATTTCCACAGTTAGAGACCAACTCAATAGCGGAGTCCCAATCAAGTTCTTCTCTAATAGAAATGTGCCTAGTGTGCTGATGAATGGCTGTGATGGTAGACGACATTGGTGCATTACGTGATGCAGAAAGAAGCTTCGCATTCAACTCAACTGAACGATATCTGACAGGCACGACGGCTTGGTTCCAAACTCGGGAAATTGTCCTCAATTGTTGAAGAGATTCCGGGGTATCAATCCGAAGCTGTATTCAGGTCATGAGATAGGAGACAATGAGCGCATTGACCAAGGCTTACAAGCTCAAGTATCAGCCAAAACACATCCCGATCCCAAATCATCAATCGAGATGTTATTGGATGTCATCTCGAATGATACGCCCTCGATTTCGGCTTTCGACTCTCGTGTATCCTGGCCTCGGAATGGGGGACAAATCCAAGACTGTTGCAGTGCTACTTAAGACAAGCCTCATAACCAATATTAGGGGACAAACTGGAAGAGAAGTAAGTCCTTGGTGAGTGAAAGAAGAAACCCGACGGTCGAATGGACAAAGAGTTATGGTGGTCGGGTTGACCTGGCGTCGGCGGCTATGTGGGCTATATTTATCTGCCCCCATGGCTGTGCATCCCAAACCATCAGCCAAGCCAACTCGATCCTACAATCCAACCGGCGAGGTTGCGATGTTAATGCCAGTGATGGAAATATTTTAACTTCTCATCATAATGTGATCAACCAGGGCGTATCATTCTGAGGGGTTATTTTCAGATGGCCAACAAATTGCGACAAGCATCAATATATTCACGGAGCTGCCAGCAAGAGAGATACACATGCAAACAATTTCAATTTAAAATATTGATTGCTTTGATCGAATTCCCAAATGGATTGAGTCCCGATCTGCCACACATGCAACATCTACCAAGTAGGCTAGGTTCAGCTTTAAGGAAATCTGCAGAAACCATCGGACCAGTCGTATTGAGTAGTGAAACAAGCACTTCTCCGCCTAACGACACCTAGCCATTCGAGCGATGCTTTTTATTGCCTCATCCCACAACTTGCCAACATCCATTTGACCAAGAGAACTTAAAACACCTCTCAGGGATGTGTCCTTGCTGTCGTTGCACCCTCCATTCCGCGGTCCATCGATTCGTAGACTCGTTGTATCCAGCAATCCATAATGTTAAAGAAATCATTGGAAGCCCTGCTTTCTCAGAACCTAAAATAGCCCCGAGTTCTTTTGCGGCTTCCAAATCAACATCTACAGAACTGCTGTTCCCACCAAGCTCGTTCAGGAGTGATCGCATCCTCAATTTGATATATTGCAGACTGCGGAATCTCGAGAGACTTCGGATGAACTCTTGCGCCTGTCAGACGTCAATCACGTGTCTAAATGAAAGAGAAATTAGATAAGAAATATTATCGTTACCTCGCAAACGCTCTGATCCAGATCTAGGGATATATCTCTAAGCTTCGGGCAGTGGCTTAGTAACCCCGCCATGTTTGTCACTGTCAAAGTTGGACAAACCATCTTCTCGTTACCGAATCCCGTAAAGTCGTGAATCTTCAGAGTCGCCAGATTAGGATGCTTGCATACCGATTCGATCTGCAGTAAATGTAGTTGGCAGTTTATTTCAAGCTCTTCCAAAAGATGCCCCTTGAAAATCAGCTCGTTTAGCCGAGTTGTGCAGCTGTCACCCCAACGCGTATCAAGTATGCCCCTGACGGCCAGCTTTCGCAGCCTAGGAAACACATGGCCACATGCCGAATCGAGGAATGACATGGCACATAAAGTCTCGGCGATAACCAAGACCTGGAGCTGAGAGAAGTCCCAGACCGAATTGACTTCTTCAGGAGTATAGTTCCAGGTGCAGCTCTTTATCACCAACTCTTGGATGGGTGGCACTCGTATGCTCTTCCAAATATCACCTCCTCTAACCGAGTCGAGATGCAGCACTTTCAGTTTAGGTGAATTGGAGATGAGCTGTCCAAGTGGCTCAAAATCCCTCCTTCTGTTTTTCAGTGCTTGAGTTGAAATGTAGACAATGTTTGCTGTCGGAATAGTGTATGTGTACATGTTATACCAACGCTTACTGGGCCAAGGATATTTTATTAGACGCAGGGACGCCTTTGGCCACATGTCTTGAAGTTCTTTCGAGATTCGCGAAGTTTCCGGATCTTGGAACCCGTCACGCTCCCCCCATAATCCCCAGCTTGGTCCAATCAGCACCTTGCCTAGCTTCGAGTAAGAGCTCTCTACTTACTCAATTGTGGAGATTCTTTCACAACCGGAAAGTAGAGGCATGGCAATCTTCCACTCGACATCTTCCATGATTGAGAGATGTCTAGCATGACTCTGTACGTTTTGCCAGACCCGATCTAAGGAGGAACACATTGGTGAAGAAAGCAATTTGGGTTTCAATTGAATGACCCTATACTGCATTTGAATGGTGAACTGGTGTAATCGCTGGCAAGTGGCCCCGAGGTCCCTGAGGGACTGTGGAGATAACCTCCCAGTCTAATAATGAAAGTAAACGGCGGTTCATTTCGAATTTTTGTTGCCCTCTTGCTCTCTCTTTCTTGAGATGTTACTTACCAAATCACATATCAAAATAAGAACATCGGAGTTCAAGTTTTGGAGTGCACCACTTTCCCCTGAAGAATCTGCAGTTTCCATAGAGGAAATTGTTGACGAATCCATGGGAATTATTTCAGAGGTGATGTTGATTACTGCGACCCTGGATATAGGAAAGAAGAAGCATGGGCTTTGACTGATAAGATGTTGAGGGGGAGGAGGGAGGGGGGGGAGGCATCCTTTAGCTGTTGAGACCACTGGGATTCATTTAGCCCAGTTTAGGTTACCTCGAAGAGAGGGGATTGAGATTTAACTCGCCTAATGCTGGAGTATCATTGGTCCATCCTCCTGCGAGCCGTTCTAAAATTGGACACCAACTGTTGGTCTCCACGGCCGCCCTGGCAAGGATGGTCTGAGATGACGAAGTCGCGGATTGTCATTAATTCTGACTAAAAGACTTGGAATATTAAACTTGCTGCGGTTATCTAACATGTGGATGCTCCAGTAGAGGGGTATTATAGTTCTAGGGCTGCAAGCAGTAGCGAAGTGATCACGTAGCGAGGCAGTGTGCACACAGATGCAAACTGAAGTCAAAAAGATAGGACCTAAAGGTTTTTGCACACCCAGTGGCCATGAAAAGGCAAATTATCATTCATTTGGCCAATAAATGTGCCGATAAAACTACTCATCATGATGATCCTGCTTGAGCTACCCCGACCCGGGGCGGCAAAACCCATCCGACCAATCGTATTGCTTGAGCAAGCATCCAACAGCCAGCAAACAGTAACTGTCTGCATTTGTGACTGCCCGATCAGTATAGCTAAGTGGTGCAGCCTCTGAAAATCCATAACCTTCCTTGCCGTTAGCATTTATTTCGTCCAGAACCCCTCCTTGGAACACTGCAAAACCAATTAACTACATCGTCATGGTGAAGAAGTGGATACATACTAGAGTAACCAACCAGGTGGGTATATTCATGAAGAAAACTCCAACTGACGGAATCGAAATAGTCTATTGGCTGAGGGGAGATTCGTGCCGGATCGGCGGCTGCCGTAGGCATCAGTACAGGATGGTCCGGCTTCCAGATATCTGGACAGAAAGTAATGGCGTTTCTGAGGAGACTGGTGAAGGCATCGGTAGGTTCTGGATCAGAATCTTGTGGCCCACAGAGTCCTTGAGCTTCTTCGAAAGTCCCACCCTTGGGTATTGGTGAAAATATATTGCTAAGTGGGTCGTAATATCTCTCTATGTTGGATGTCTCAGGATTGATTTAGAAGTTGGAGTTGGGAAAAGAGAAAACTCACCTCCCTCTGGAGACTTGATAGTAGTCCGGTGCCCCTCATCGTCATGCTCATATTCTTCCCTCACTAGCCAAGTTGAATCGCAATACAATCGGGTTGTCTTTATTTTCTGTAGGCGCTGCCAAGGCAGCTCGCCTTTACTATGTTTGGCTATGAGGACCATGAGACCTATTACAAATTAGAGATAGTTAGCTATGGCTGATCTCGGCACTGCATACCAAACCCGGACTTCGATTTATCAAACTTACCTCGCATGTGTTGTAGCTTCCAAAGTTCTGTTGCAGGCCTAGCAGTGACAGGGTCCTCTCCACCAGTGTAAGAGCCACCACCATCGGGACTGGAGATGTAATAGCTTGGATGAACACCGAAGACAGCGAACATGAGATCTCCAACGTCATGAGTAGTAGTTACTCCCCGAATTTCTTCAGAAAGGTAGTCGTATATCAGACGAGCAAGATAAATAGCCTGGTTGAATGCAGCGTGGAGCTTGTTCTTCTGGTCTTCTGTGCACTCGCCTCGGGGTTCCTTCTTTGTGGAATCGCCAGCTTTTGTGGACTCTCCTCCAGCTTCTGTGGACTCACTTCCAGCATCCTTTGCGACATGGAAAGTGAAAGCGTCAAAGAACTTGGCTTCTTCCCAATCTGGTGCAGGCAGAACAGGAGGCCAAGGCGGATTGGCATTTGGGTTGTACTCTTGCGGGCTTCCATACCCGCCAAATGAAGCAGCCCGAGAGGTGAAAGCAAGGAGGCAGATGATATTCCTGAGAAGCATTTCAAAATCGTCAGAGTTCAATGTCTATGAGTGTGAGTATCGCCATTGATACTTTAGTGGCAAATGTACATGAATTTATATTCTCGCCGAAGATAATTGTTGTGAAGGAACGACGACACATCTCGAGGCAAGCAGCAACACGATCCTAGCGTTGGCCTTAATTTATTTTGGGCCATATGTTTGGTTCCAATAATCCAATCCAGAGTTTCATTGATAGATACGTGGCATTTGGAAGCCGGACTAGTGAGCCTAAATCTAATAAGATTTTCATGTTCATCTGCGGTTTCTTTGACCACACAGCTTTAGTCTGGCGTGCGAGTACAATCTCCGATCGTCACAAACATCCCAACAGAAAATATCATGTTGGGTGTTCCTAAATTAATCCAGGAGGATCTTCTGGATCTGAGACCAACATTTCCGTGCCATGCTGCAGCGTCGTTGGGAGATGGTTTCCGCTGTTGGCACCAATTGGGTCTACTAACATTGTTGGTATCGCCGAATCGGGACAGCTTCCAAGTTCCGCTTGAAACCCGTGGACTTTTTTTTTGTTGCCTCTCGGACCCGTCCCTGCAATTAGATATGGAATTGTCATGTTGGAGAATAACTTTGGGCTCGGTGTTTGCAACAACGTCTCGCTCCGTTTATCCTTTTCGAGACATAACTACAGCAGCTGGCTTGATTTTTTGAGCCTGCAAGGATTAATTTCACCCCTACAGGACCTTACTGTAACAAAAATAGTAGAGGCAGCTATGTAAAGGATTTTTCTGATTTGAAACAAACCACTGTGCGGTTAAAAATATTTATAGATCGTGACCACGACAATCCCTAGCCCCAACTTTGGAAACTTTGTTGGCGGCAAGCAGAGTCGAGACAGGAACAAATCGTTACCTTTAAATAAAATCACAAGACTATATCTGAAACAAGGAATTCCATGCAATGTACCAGTTGCTGGAAATAAATGACAGGCAACGCCGTGGTGAGGTCTCTGATGGATGTTGACAGATTGTTCGTTTGCCCCCACAAGATCTCGTTCAAAGGCTTAGACATACAGTGTCGTGATAAATCCAAAGGCTTTAAATCTTCTATATTTCTCGGTATTTGGACCATTCATTTATCATTCATTTTATCCAAGACTCAAGAAATTCATGCAATATGTACATCTCACCACTACTTCTAGTTGCGATTACTGCAAAGCTGGTCATCTTCGACGTTGCTTCGGCAGTGTCTAATAAACCGAACAGTCTGCCCTGGGCCACTTCTATAGACCCCACATCGCCTTCCTCTCATGTACTATACAAGAAGCTAGTATGGAAATACAAGTCGCCTATCCTCCCGAAACGTGCGGCTGGTGCAGGAACCGGAACACAAGCCCATATTCAGTCGCCTGCTAGAAGTTATAGCCCTCCGTTCATCGCCCCAACTATAACTTCGCCGCGGCCACTTCTCTCCACATCAGTGGTTGACACTGTCACGGAATTCAAGGAGACAAACTCACCAGGACATGTAATCAGCTCTTCGCCACACTTTCCGTCTGCTTCTTCCAATCTCCCACCAGCTTCTACTTCCCAATCTCCCAACTCTCTGTCTGTTGTCGATGTGAGCCCGGGACCTCAAATCAACAATCCTGAAGTTATTGTATCATCGCCGTTACCTATCGCCTCAAACGCTGCTCCGATTACCTCGGTGATGACGGTAGATGGACAGACATTGACATACTCGGCAACATTCATTCCGACGGCTGCTTCAGTGACCGAAATGCAAACTGCAACTGAAACAGACTCATCAGGGGTCTTTGGAATCATCATGTTTCCTAATAAAGGAGGTCGATCTTGGAAATTTCCTTGTCTGGTAAATTGCAATCGAGGATTCTCAATGCCTTCACTCGGGCCTCCACCTGGTTTTGGATTGATATCCGGGAGCGGCGGCGGAGGCGGTGGTTCTGATAGTGGAGGAGGAGGAG
>JAFJYG010000518.1:0-38391 GCA_017366145.1 Cadophora sp. M221
GGCTTACTGGGGAAGGGCGTCCATTCTACTTGTTGTGGGAGAGTGGCAATCTTGGGGTTGAGAGAGAGGAAACAACTTTCTATCGTTGCACTTGACTTGAACTCATGGTAACCATCTATTTATTTCATCAGTCTCACTTCAAGACTCCCATATACCAAACCATCTCTATAACTGCAACCAGGAATGGAATCGCGAAAAGTAAGTAGAGAAAAGACTTACTGTGTGCAGCGGCTGGTCGAATCCGGTACATGTATGTGCTCTTATTTTCTTGTCTAGGAGCTGCGAAAGCAGAGTAAGTTATCCCTTCTGTGTAAAGTCCAAACCGAACTTCTTGTGGATTATTCTGTCCTGCTGGGAGAGTTCCTGGGATGACTTCTGACTAGTATCGACATCAGCTTTAGCTCTACACACCCAAACTCCACCAAGTCCAAGAATCTCTAAGTGCAAGAGTACAGATAGATTCAATGTAACTTACCTGAAATCGATTCCCAAATCCAGCCATGTACTCATACGGATCATTTTCCCTCGTCGGCTTGCTCCGTTGTAAATCCGTGTAGTGGAAGGTAGCACGGGGATCCGTGAGGGGTTCGCGTGGGAGCAAGACGTAACCTTCTTCTGAGGCGGTCGACATCGTTCTTGATACTTCGCCCATTCGGCTCACTTCTGCTGCTGCAGCCTCAAGGTTGATGATTCCAGGTCGAAGAAGTATTGGTGGTGTAGAAACGGATGGGTGAAGTTTGATGAGGATCAGGAAACGGATGAAGTAGATGAGATGATGGCTCCGACAACTGAGCTACCAGCTAGCTAGTTATGAGCTACGAGATATCAAAAATCTTAGTATTGTTTTCTTTCCTCTTCAGAGAAATATACTCTCTCACTCACTTGCTTAGTCGATACCCGTCGAGCTTGCCCGCTAGTGGCTTTCATATAGGGTGGTGGGGCAAGGGCATGGCTGTTTTGGCTGGGCTGAGTTGCTTTGTGGGGTAGGTAGGCATAGCACCGCACCGCATCGCACCGTGGTAGGGGAATTGGATCGGGGGGTATTTGCGGTAGTCCAAAAGTAAGCGGTACGATTATCCAGCCCCACGGCATCAGGACGCGTGAGTTTGATGTAGCCGGGAAGCCGGGATGATGGATGTGTTTTTGGATGTCTGGTCTGATCTCGTACGGTAGCTGGGTACTTTTGGCTGTTGGTGGGGAGAAAGCTGGTGAGGTGAGGTGGACGCGTGGATTTTGTTTGCTTAATGGGGATGATTGGTGGGGAGAGTTGGGGTAATTAGGGTTATGGCTCTGGGGAGCACTTTTGGCAGATGTGGAGTTGGGACATGTGATTTGGATATTGGGATTCTGAGATGGCAGGGAAATAGATGAAAGATTGCTCTGTGGCGTTTCCTCGGTAGTAAGACAAGGCAGATAATCAGATGGATGTTTGTTTATTATTACGTTCTAAGAGCCAAGACATCATCGACCATCTGCTGGGAAGCTCCCAGGTAGTTGAATGGATCGCAGAGAGCTTTCAACTTCTCCTCGTCCAATGAGTCGGTGACTGCTTTCTTCTTCACCAAGCAATCGAAAAGAGTTCCTGCTCCTTCGATAGACTCCTTGCAAGCTTCGTATACAACATCATGAGCTTTTCCTCTACCGAGATATGGTGCTAATCCCATCATGACTGCTTCTCCTACAATAAGACCTTGTGTAGATCTCAGATTCTTCCCCATCTGCTCGGTATTTACCACCAAACCACTCAGAGCGAAATCAGCCTGATGCAACGCACCGACTGCAATAACAAAGCTCTCAGGAATAGCCACCCATTCCAGATGCCAAGGACCGGAAGCTCGTTCGAAATCAGAAACCATGCCGTCCAATACAAGACTAGCATTCGACCTGAGGATTTTCGACGCAGCGAGAATGACTTCGCTGGAGATGGGATTCCGTTTCTGCGGCATAGTGGAGGAAGCTCCGCGGTGAGGAACGAAAGGCTCAGACACTTCGCCGAGTTCGTTCGAGGACATGATGATGAGGTCGAGAGCTAGTTTTCCGAGAGAGCCTCCGACCAGAGCGAGGAAGTTGACGATCTCAGCTACGCCGTCACGAGCTACATGCCATGTTATTGAGGGGTTGACAAGATCCAACTCTTTGGCAAGCTGTTTCCTCACTCTGAGTCCGTCGTCACCACTTCCCAGCGAAGCGAGTGTCCCCGCCGCGCCTCCATACTGAACAAGCAGAGCTCTAGGTCGTAATTGTTTCAACCGTTCCTGATGCCTCTGTAAACTGGACAGCCAAACAGCGCATTTATAGCCAAACGTGACCGGTAGAGCATGTTGCAGATGCGTCCTACCAGCCATAGGCGTATCCTTATACTTCTCTGCCAAAACCTCTAGACTCCTGCTCACATCTCCTAGCAGCCTCTCCACGATATCCAGCCCGGTTTTCATCTGCAGCACGCTAGCGATATCCATGATATCCTGCGTCGTGGCTCCCCAGTGCACATACCGGCCAGCTTCCTCATCGCACATTGCAGCTAGCTGCGTGACGAGCGGGAGGATGGGATAGCCTACGATTTCGGTCTCGCGGGCTAGTTTCTCGAGGTCGAGTTTGGAGCTGAGTGCGCTGGTTGTTATGGATGAGCCGATGTGGGAGGGGATTACGCCGCATTGTGATTGTGCGCGGGCGAGGGCTGTTTCGGCGTCGATGCAGCGGTTTATGTAGGCCTTGTCGTCGAAGACCTGGTTGCGGTTATTCGTTAGAAAATATCAAATGGTAAGATCAAGTGAGCTGAATTGAAAGCTGGGACTTTTAGAGGGTATAATTTTGGAGGACATACCTTTCTAATCTCTTCTGTACCAAATAGGGAGCGGAAGATGCTCGAATCGATCGCACTAACTGAGCCCATGTTTCTTCGAACGTTTATTTTTGAGACGACTGAGATATTTGGTCTGGAGAGAGCAATGCGGAGGAAGGCTCGAGATGCAAGCATGGTGTTTTGTTGTGTTGTCTTCCGAGATCGGGATGAGGGGATGGAAAGATGGGATGGGAGATCTAAGGGGTATCCAATGAAGCTCAAATCAGTCGATTGAAAGATTTTACAGTTGCATTGAAGTCGGGATGTATACAGAGCTTCGCTTCAATATTTGGATTAGTGAAGATCACAATGCATAGCAGCAACATCACTTGACAGTTTCACGATAGTAACAATTTTCTTTCGGAGAGCCTTGGAGAATGATGTGGGAGTGTGGGGCTGAAGCTGATGGTGGTCCAGCCAGGGCAGAACTCGAAGCTCCCCTGAAGCTGCACTGCCAATGCGGGGAGGGGAAACGCTAAATGGAAGAGGGAAGGTACCCGTTAGTGAGGGGGAGTTCCCCGAAGCCACCGGAATTGGTCCCTGGAGTGGAGTGGAAGGCCTGTGGTTCTAGCCAAATGTCAATCTGGTGATGTGGGCGTGTCAGAGGTAGCAGCATCCCACATCACTTCAAGGTTGTGAAGCGAAGAGAGAGTGTATAGATGTGTGACTTTTCGATGTAGGGTTTTGGTGCTTGGGAGTTTTATTATAGCTTTGAACAAGATATAAATATCAAGTAATTCATGATGATTTTAACTATGAGCTGTGAGGGATGCATTGGATAACTGTTGAAAGTTCAACCTGTCTCGATGTACAGCACAGTGTAAATTTACCCGCCACGGGACACTGAAAGAACTTTAAAGATCGAATAGCAAGTTTTGAGATGGTATATTTTTGTGCTTAATGCATCCTAGCAAGGTCATTCTATTCATTCCCGGATAAACAATGAAGCAACGCCAAGTCCAGTACTTTTAGATGTTAGCGACTCACTTCCATAGACGAAGAAAATATCACATACCTCGCACACATGCTAATAACACCAACCTCTTTATCCCTCCTCTGTAACTCATTAAACAAAGTAGCAGCCTGCCTCGCCCCCGTCGCCGCAGTCGGATGCCCAATAGCAATCGCGCCACCATTCGGATTGACGTTTTCCATATCCAATCCCAGTTTCTGAATACAATGAAGACTCTGACTGGCAAATGCTTCATTGAGCTCGAAAATATCCACATCCTTCAATTCGATACCGGCGTATTTGAATAGAGCGGGTATGGCGAAGACGGGTGAGATTCCCATCTCGTCTGGTGCACAACCTGATACTTTCGTACCGACGAATCGCCCAAGTGGTTTGAGACCTCGTTCTTCGGCCCAGGATCGTCGGGCTAGGATTGTTGCGGATGCGCCATCTGACATTTGCGATCTTTCGAAATGTTAGTTTCTCATCATGTCTAAATAACAAGAAAAGAATATATCCCCTACGAATTCCCAGCCGTACTTCCCCCATCAGGTTTAAACACTGGTTTCAGAGCCGACAGTTTCTCCAAAGTCAGCCCACTCCTGATCCCATCATCCCTCGCAACAGTTGTCACAATCTCCTCTCCCGTCTCAGAATCCTTCGTCGTAATAGTAACCGGCACAATCTCTTTATCAAAATGTCCACTCTCCCTAGCTTCCAAAGCTCTTCTATGACTTTCCAACGCGAACTCATCCTGTTCTCTCCTCCCAATACCATATCTCTCCGCCACATTCTCACTCGTAATCCCCATAGGCATGAGACAATCCCTCGAATCCTTGACTGGGGAATTCCTCAAATGCGGAGAAACATCTTGCGGTACACCTCTCGAGCCATAGTTCCTCGACATGCTCTCCACGCCGCCTGCCAAAGCGACGTCGATCTGTCCTGCCATGATAGCGTGTGAGAGATGCGTTATGGCCTGGAGAGAACTAGAGCATTGTCTATTGACGGTATGGAAAGTAGTGGAATTGGGGAAGCCCGAGTGGTTCAGACACATGCGGCCGGTTTTTGCGAATCCGAGTTCGGCGAGGACGTTGCCGATCAGGACGTCGTTTACGTCGCTGGGTTGGATGTTTGCTCTTCGTACGGATTCGATCATGACCTGTTGGTTTATTTAGTGGAAGTGCAAATATATGCTTGTTTGTCCTTTTAGGGGAGGAGAATTTACAGGTCCCAACATATCCTCCGGCCATGCATCTTTAAACCCTCCTTTGAAAGCTCGTGTTACTGGACTTCGAACCGCTGCTAAGACAACAACGTCGTTTGCTGTTTTCTGTGTGAGTTTTCTTGCTGCTGTTCGGATTCCTGCCATCTTGGCTTAAAAAACATTAAAAAAATCCACGGAGAATTATGAGAGGAGAGTATGAACCGTGATCAGCTTCACATCTAGAATTTTTGAATTGAAGCTCTCGTCGCAGTGCCGTGGCCACGGACTGGTCATCCACCCAATGGCATTCAGGGGTTCGAGGAAGGGGGAATGTCATGTGGGTGGGGCAATTCCTACAATACTGTACCCCACATCCTTGGGGGAAGGGAGGGGGAGCTCCAAGTCGGCAGACGGATGAAGATTTACCAGCCTTGTTCCGAGAGAGAGATTGCGAGATATCAATAATCGTCATTGACTGTGAATTCCATTATTGCCAAACTTGTAACTTCTTAATTACTGCCATCATGTCTTTCTTCGCAAACCAAGGAGGTCAGGTCGACAGTTCGCTTGTGGGATGCTACCCCGCTTCACCCATTAAGTTCATGATATACGGACGAGGTAAGCTTCCTATTCCAACATCTGGCACTGTTTTTGTCATTGTTATTGATGCGATATAGGAACCGCAAAGAAACTAGATGAGGTTATAACGAAACTCGGAGCTTCCAAAGCGTTCATCATTACAGGACAATCTTTGAGCACCAGGACGCCTGTGATCAAGGATGCTGAGGCAAGTTTGGGGAAAGCTCATGTGGGAACTTTCAACAAGATTGGACAGCATGCGTACGTACACCACGAATCCTCTATTTATCGAGAATCTGTATAGCTGACTATGTGGATTCCAGACCCATCGGAGCGATCCGTGAAGCAACAGAGCTTGTCAAGAGCTCTGGAGCTGATGTACTGATCTCTATTGGAGGAGGCTCTCCAATCGACAGTGCGAAGGCAATTGCATACCAGATCCACGAGGATACCGGGAAATGGATACCGAGTATCGCTGTTCCTACTACGTTGAGTGTTGCGGAAACGACGCAGAATGCTGGGTTCACCACGGAAGATAAGAAGAAGATTGCTGTGAGCGATCCGGAACTTGTTCCCAAAGGTACGGATATCTCCAACTGAAAAAAGAAATGGAAAAAGAGAAGAAGAACTTGCTGATTGTCTTGTCTTGTAGTTGTGGTGTATGATGGAGATATTGCACTGTATACACCAACAAACCTCTGGACAAGCACAGGAGTAAGTCCCCCCCTCCTCTCCACCTCCAAATCAAAATCTTCACCCTAACCAAACCCCCAGATCCGCGCCCTCGACCACGCAGTCGAACTCCTCTACCACCCCCTCGCGGCCGAAATCCCCACCAAACGACTCGCCCTCACAGCAATCCAGGACCTCTTCACATACCTCCCCTTATCCAAAACCCAGCCCTCCGACGCGGACGTGCGTCAAAAGCTCTTCCTCGCCTGCTACGCTTCACTCTTCCCCTTCCTATACACCGGCGGCGTGGGACTGAGTCACAGTATCGGGCACGCGCTGGGAGCTACGTATAACATCCCGCATGGGATTACGAGCTGTTTGACGCTTGCGCCTGTGGTTGCGCTGAAGGCGAGGACGAAAGCTCAGGAGGCGAGGATGATCGCGAGGGTGATTCCGTATATTGGGGAGGTGAGTAGGGGGAGTGGTGAGGAGGATGCGGTGGTTGTGAGTAGGGCTATTGAGGGGTTGGTGGAGGGCTTGGGACATAAGACGAGTTTGACGGAGGTGTGTTGCTTTCTTTCCCCTCTTTTTTCCCTTTTTCTTTGTGTGTGTGTGTGTGTGTGTGTCAAGAGGGGATGGGATGTGATTCGATGCTGATGGAGTTTGCAGTATAAAGTCCCGCCTGGAGAGGAGGAGCCGATTGCGTTGCATGCTTTGGTTGGTGGAAAGGAGCATCCTGACTTTCAGAATTGTACGTGAAAAGGCCCGTTTGACTGAATGAACGCTGCTAATATGTAATAGTGATCAACATTGTCCACAATTTGTACTGAGCTGGGATGATGATGGGAGGAAAGAAGGTTGCTACCATCGAAAGAATAATTGTATTTTACCTGCAAGCTAAATGAGAAAAAATTGAAAGTGCTTTTTGTGATTGGGCTGACTCAATCCTTCAAATACTTGAACTTCAAATCTTGAATGAGCAGCAATAGATTTAATATGCGAATATTTTGACCTGTGCTGCCGCATCGTGAAGAAAAATTCGAGAAAAATTCTTCTGCAACCACACCAAAACGCACGCGTTGAAAAAAAGAATAGCGTTCTTCGATTTCATTTTTTCAAATATTTCTACGCAAAGTCTACCTAAGCAGGCATCGTCTTCAAATCCCCCGCAACCTTAAACGGCGCCTCAGTTTTCTCCTTGACATCCTCGACCGTCACACCCTCCGCAACCTCAATCAACGTCAGTCCCTCCTTGGGATCAACATCAAAGACAGCAAGTTCCGTGATAATCCTAGAAACGCATTTCTGGCCCGTCAGGGGGAATGTGCATTCTGAATAATCAACAACGTCAGTTATTTATTTCATGGCTCGGCTATTTCAGGGGAAGGGAGGGAAGGAGAGGGAGGGACTTACGCTTGAGGATTTTAGGGTTGCCTTTCTTGTCTACGTGGTCCTGTTTGGTGTTAGTATTGATTGGATGCTGAGTGGGAGATGGGTGGGTGGCTTACCATGGTGACTACGACTTCTGTCTTTTCCGGGTTGGCGACGAGATCCATCGCTCCACCGATACCCTTGACTTTTCCAGGAAGCATGAAATTCGCCAGATCTGCGTAAATCAGTTAAATTCACTGTCCAATCACCAGAGACGACTCGCAGATGGGGAATACAACTAACCTCCATACATGCCAACCTGCAGCGCCCCAAGCATAGTCAAATCCACCCTCCCCGCGCGAATCATCCCAAAGCTCTCATGGCTCCCAAACAGCGACGCACCAGGCGCGAGTGTGACCGTCTCCTTGCCGGGGTTAATCAGATCCGGGTCTTCTTTGCCGGGTTCGGGGTATCCGCCCATACCGAGAATGCCGTTTTCGGATTGCAGGACGACTTCGATGCCGGGCTCGAGGAAGGCGGGTGTGATGAGTGGCATGCCGATGCCGAGATTGACGACCATGCCGTCGGTGAACTCTTTGGCTGCGCGTTTGATGATGCGTTCGCGACTTGTTGTTGTTGTTGATGTGGTGGCTTCTTTTTGTCAGCTCATCATATTTACTTTCGTCCAAAAAGAAAACAAAAACTATAACCGAAACTTGTGTAGGAGTGAAAATAGAGGAGAAAACTAACCAACATTCTTAACATCCCCCTTCTCTTTCTTAAAAGTCAACTTCTCAATTTTCTTCTCCTCCGTACTCCTAATAACCCTCGTCACATACACACCCTGTAGATGTACATTCTCGGGGGCAATCTCCCCAACCTCGACAATCTCATCCGCCTCGACGAGGGTGATCTTGGCATTCTTGCCCATGGCCTCGTTGAAATTGTTCTGCGCGAGCCGGAACGTGCAGTTGCCCATCCGGTCTGCCTTGTGCACCTTGACGAACGCGTAGTCCCCGAAGATGGCCTCTTCCATGACGTAGGGCTTGCCGTTGAAGGAGCGCGTTTCTTTAGGTTTGGACATCACGGCTACGGTTCCGTCGGGGTTGTAGCGGACGGGGAGTTCGCCAGTTTGGACTTTCGTCCCCTCGAAGTTAGCAAGAAGAACCACATTTTGAAAGGGAAAAAAAGTCTATGAGACGGCTATAGCATACCAATAGTCCCATAAGCAGCAGGTGTGTAGAAAGCAGGTACGCCCGCAGCCCCAGCAGCGCACTTCTCAGCCATCGTCCCTTGCGGTGTGAGTTCGAGGGCCAGGTCTCCCGAGATATACATTTTCTCAAACGCTTTGTTTTCCCCGATGAAGGAAGCTATCATCTTGCTTATCTGTCTTGTCTCTAGTAATTGGCCTGTAGATATATACACAGTCAGCTATCTTCTTCCTCTTTTCCTTCCCTCATTGCGTTGCTTCCTCTTTCTTTTTCTTGTAATGTTTTCTTTTGGATATCGATATTGAAAGTGAAATTGAAATCAGTAGTAAAGAAGAAAAATACACACCCAACCCAACACCAGGCATGCCAGCATTATTCGACACGACAGTAAAGTCCTGCAGATCCTCCCGATCCCTCAACGCATTGATGAGGGAATTCGGAACGCCCGAGAATCCAAACCCGCCAACTAGTAACGTGGTGCTCCCCTTCATGTCTTTGATCGCATCTTGAGCCGAGTCGCAGATCTTGTTGATAGCTCGCCGTGTGGTAGACGAAGAGAAGGACCTCCGTGAATGAGGTATCCTCAAGACTAGTAATCGTGTGCGCTTCATTTTTGTGGGTGGTGTGATGAGATGGAATGGTAATACTGATTTACTACATGAAGATCAATAGTTTTTCTTGACTTGTCAGGAAGTCCTATGTTTTTTTTGTTCTGAATGTGATACGGTGGTTGCAGCTCCCACTACAAGCCCCACGAGAGCTTCATGAGTGAGTGACTGCCGTGTGCTGGAGGAAGTCCGATCGCGGGGCAATGTGTACAGGGGCTTCAGGTACCTACCTAGGTAGGGATTACTATTCCAGTCACTGATTCGGGATTGTGCGGGGTAGTAGTTTCTGGCAATTGGGGGTGGGGCTTGTACCATTGGACAGAATCAGTAGTGGGGGTGACGACGTTGGAGCAGAGTAGGCACGAGAGGAAGCTGTTGATGGCAAAGGCATACAGGAGCTAGGTTCAAACTCATCTCAACTCTCAAAGTTCAGACTGTCCGAGTCAGTGAGTGAGTGCCGAGACAGGCTGTGGGAAGGCAGGAAAGTCAACATAACATGGCTCTCAACCACAAAACTCTTGGCCGGATGCGGGGTCGAGTCTCGGATGATGGAAGAACAGTACAGTATCGCGGCATCAAATACGCAGATATACCTGGACGATGGCAAGACCCGGTATTGCTGACCGGGCCATTACGAGGAGATGGCGACGGGAAGGAATTCGATGCTACGAGACATAGGCCTTCATGTCCTCAACATGCAGGCGGCCATGCTTTTGATCTTTCGCTTGTGGGGGGTGTGAGTCTTGAGAATGAGAATACGAAGACTTCTGAGTTAGAATGTCTTAATTTGGTTGTTATGGTCCCGAGAGAAACGAAGGATGGGGATGGACTTCCTGTTTTTGTTTGGTAGGTGTTCTTCTTTGGGCTTGCGTAACTTGAGACTGATGGTTGGTAGGGTACATGGGTTTGTTTGATCTTTCCGTATGGAGATTTAGGCTTATATGGAATAGAGGGGGGTTCAGTGTTGGAAGTAGCTGTTGGCCGCAGTACGGTCCGTCTCTATTGTTCCATTTAAAGTATCCTGGCTGACCAAAATTTAGATCTCGAAAGGTTCGTGAACACCTCTATTGAGATTGGAAAACCTGTCATTGGAGTTTCGATAAAGTAAGTCTTATTCGTCAAATCGAGGGTCCGATATCTTATTGATATCTCAGCTACCGCCTGGGTATATTCGGATTCCTGGCTTCAGACGAGCTCAACACGAAGGGAAACTACGGACTAAAAGATCAAGCATGCGCATTCCAATGGGTACGGCAAATCCCTTCATCACCACCTATAATCCCTAACATCATAACCAGATCCAGAAAAACATCTCCAGCTTTGGAGGCGATCCGATAAGAATAACAGCAGCAGGCGAGTCTGCAGGAGCAAGTATGTGCCCCAATGCCCCAATACCCCAACTAACTCAAACATAACGTGTCTTTTCAACTAACTCTTCAAAGTCTGCATCTCAACACTCCTACTAACCAACTCCCCACCCCTCTTCAACCAAGCAATCATCATGTCCGGCGAAAGCACCCTCCGTAAAGCCCGCAGGATGAGCTGGCAGAACACGCACTACACAGCGAACTCATCGCTTCTCGGTCTCGAGAACGCGAGCTCAGAGGAGAGGAGAAGAGGAATGTATGAGATGAGCACAAATGAGATAGTATCAAAATTGCCGATGTTCCAGAATTGGAGTCCGTGTTTGGATGGGAGATTTATTGGTGAGGAGGTGGATCTGGGGATGTTGTCTGATCGTAAAGGGGATGATGGGAGGCCGAGATGGTGTGAGAAGTTGCTGATTGGGGATGTGGGTCAGGATGTAAGTTTTTCATTTTCATTTTTGTGTTTATTTTCGAGATTCTGACAGTCCTGATTACAATAGGGAACGGTTCTCAAAGCACGCATCATGGACAATCCCAATATCATGGCGAGGTTACACGATTCCCTCTCCGCATCCTGCGATCCAGAGGAGAGTAAACGATTACTAGATTCGTACGGCCTATCTGGAAACCCTGATCCAGAAACACAATATGCTGGATTACAGCAGCTCTGTTCAGATCTAAGATTCTATTTCCCCGTTCTGAAAACCGTCGAGGGATGGGGAAAGGAGGAGTGTTTCCGGTATCACTTCCACCAGGTAAGCGAGCCCCTTTCCTTAGCGAAGTCTTGACCCAGGCCATCCCTCAACACTCACTTACTTACAAACGATAGTCAAACCCCGTCGATGGTGCATACAAAAACCTCGCATCTCACGAACTAGACGTAGCGTACTTACTACAGAACTTCCCATCACACCTTGACGCTCAGCACGAGAGACTTGGTAAAGAGATGGCAGCTGTATGGATCGACTTCACGTATGGGCAGGGGTGGGATAAGGGGGATGGAGAGAACGAAGTATTGGTTATTGGGCCTGATGAGAGGCTTAGTTGGTGGAGTGGGAGGGGATATGATAACGAGTTTCGGGAGGGGAGGGGTGGGATGTTGCTTGAGATGGGGTGGGAGAAGTGTTGTAAATTGGGGGAGATGCTGCAGGGTGTTTGGGAGGAGAGGGAGCGGAGTTCGCGGTTGTGAATACTTGTCTGGAATTTGTATAACAATGACAGTGTGTGTGTTTATGGATATATTGTGCATATCGATCAGAATTTGCTATAAAGCTGTTGAGTACATTATGCTTGGTTGAAGAATGCGGATGTGGGGCCCCTCACTTCGCTCGGTGAGAAATAACATCTAGAAAGGAAGAATTATACAAGTATGAGATAAATATGTGCATTAATTCAATCTCATGGAGTAGAGAAAGTCACTTCCTCAAAGCACAAGGTAGCTCCACGAAAGTCTGGTGAGAGACCCTCTCTCGCGTGTGGTCGATACTCCAGCTTCAAGCTCCCAACCAGTCCAGCCCCACATCCCAATCCTGCTGGCTCTCGGCAACCCCAGAATCTCCAACCGCTCGCTCGGCGGCGAACAACGGGACCTGACAGCAACACTCACTCACTCATTTATGCCTACTTCACCTTAGACACCAATATAGACTTCCCTCTTCCTTTCCATTCCCTAGACCTAAACATAAACAGTTCTACGTCTGTAATTAAGAGAGAAATAGACCACCATGCTGCGAAGCACTACCAGAATACACGGATCGACGATCTGCCGAACGGTGCAGAAGTCATTATCGACGAGGAGATTCTCTTCTTCTTCTTCATCCCCAGAGTCATCCAGATTACCGCTTTCTGGGACGAGGATATTGGATTTAACAAGGGTTTTGGCGGGGGTATGTGTTGTACCATCAATCACACAATCAAGCTCCCTTCCCCATCCCCATGAGAGCGGTTAGAAGAAGCTGATCACGTGTAACTTAGCCATATTGTACGCAGATCCTGGGAGATCTCGGGTGAGTCGTTCCTTTTTTTTTTCTAGTCGTCTATTGGGAACGGAAATTTGGGGGATAGATTTTCTGATAACATGTGGTACCTTAGAGCAGAGGTTCTAAAAATCGAACATCCAACCCGAGGAGACGACACGCGGCAATGGGGACCACCATACGCACCACATCTCGACGGCCGTCCCGGACCAGGCGAAAGCGCTTACTACCTCTCCGTAATATCCCATCCCATCTCCTCTTACCTCTCCTTAAAAAGTCAAACATCACCAAGTACTAACCCAAAGACAGGTAAACCGCAACAAGAAATCCATCGGTGTCTCCTTCAAAGAAGAGAGAGGCGCGGCTCTGATCCGAGACCTGGCGCTGAAAGCAGATGTTTTTGTGGAGAATTACCTACCTGGGACGTTGAAGAAGTATGGGCTTGATTTTGAGACGTTGAGGGAGGCGAATCCGAGACTGGTGTATGCAAGTGTGACGGGGTATGGACAGACGGGGCCGTATAGTAATCGTGCGGGGTATGATGTTATGGTTGAAGCGTAGGTTATCCCGATGAGATGAGAAGATGGGAGGTGAATTTAGGTTGTGGATGGTGTTGACGTGAGAAATAGGGAGATGGGATTGATGCATATCACCGGCACACGTGATGGACCTCCTGTTAAAGTTGGTTGTGCAGTGACTGATCTGACGACGGGATTGTATACTGCGAATAGTATTATGGCTGCGCTGCTTGGCCGCGCGAAGACTGGGGAGGGGCAGCATCTGGATGTCTGTTTGAGTGATTGCCAGGTGGCGACGCTGTCGAATATGGCGGAGTCTGTTTTGATCTCGGGGAAGAGGGATACGGGGCGTTGGGGGACTTCACATCGTGAGATCTCAGATTGCCCTTCCGTTCCTTCGGTTATTGACTTTGAAATAGCATCTGTGGTACCGTACCGCTCATTTAAGACTTCGGACGGTGATATCCTCTTCGGAGGTGGAACGGATCGACTTTTTGGTATTTTGTGTGAAGGACTCGGTAAGCCCGAATGGATCAACGACGAACGGTTCGCGGTGAACTCGTCTCGAGTAGCGAATCGGAATCTGTTGGAGCCGTGGATTGAGGAGATCACTATGTCGAAGCGAACACAGGAATGGCTCGAGATATTCGATGGGACGGGTTTACCGTATGCTAAAGTGAATGATTTGATGGATACTTTGACGCATGAACATGGTAAGATCCTACTTTAATGGCGTTTAATGAGTAGTCGTGCTGATTTGCATAGTGCTTGCGAGAGGTATGGTAAAGGAAATTGATCATCCGACATGTGGACCGATGAAGTTGATCAATACGCCTGTCAAGTACTCATATTCAACACCAGGGATTAGGACGCCACCCCCGACACTGGGGCAGCATACGGACGAAGTTTTGATGGATGTTCTGAACTTCACTAAGGAAGAGATTAAAGGCCTGCGAGCCGAGGGTGTTGTGGGCTGAATGGTATTCTGCCCTTGTTAGAACGAACAAACATTCAAATCCGGTCACATATACATACCAGCCTAAGAAAACAATGTAGATTCAAAGCTTCAGTGCATAACAAACACCTTTTCCTGAGCCTTGCGAGTCCCAAGAACTTTGTCTAGATTTGCCTTGGTAGGAGGCGACGTGATGAGCCCGTCAATGATACATTCACCCGCGAACTCAAAATGGCGAAAGTCAGGCGAAGGTTTGAGATCAGTAGGCCTTGGGTGTGGCCGGAGGAGGAATGGGACTGTAGAATCGCCAAAGAAGTAGCAGATTGAGTCGCCGAGCTGGGCAGATCCTGGAACCAGTGCAAGATGACCATCTTCGAGGGCAGCAAATTTTCTTCCATAGAGGAAATGGGGGTATAGTTTATCGTCCGAGGCATCCGTTATGGCATGGAGGAAGAGGTGTCGTAGAATTTTATCGGAACCCCGATTTAACATGAATAGTTGTCGCCTCTTAGATCGGTGGCCGAATCCATCATTACCATCTTTCCCAGGTAACAAGTCTTGTCTGCCAAAACTAGTGGCAATAGCCATAGCAATATCAGATCTGCGCATAGTCATTACTGGGAGTAAGATGTCAATCCAGTTGTTGGAAATGGTATCTCTTGCGGTGTAAACCTTCCCACCAACGTTGTCATCATCTTTGGCCCAGGATCTCCTGGTCCTTCCATCGGGTGGGAATTTCAGACTCGCTCTGCTACTTGTGATGACCTGCGAGACCTTACTAAGAGTACCGAAAATCAAGCCATTGACAAGGAGCCTCGTAGACGAGGAGCCTATCCACGTATGGTGAGGCTTTGGGTGTTCATCGTGAAAAACATCCTTAGAATTGTAACCGAGGCGGCCTTGGGCAAGTTCAATGGCTTGCCTCAATCGACGATATGGATAGGGAGGTAATTTTTGCATCCAATTCGGCGCCCACGAGGGTATTTGAAGTTTTCGATACGCCATTGTACGCTCAATAGCTGCTTCGGCGTAGGAGAAGATTCCGTAACTTTGGGTTTTCGACGACAAGAGCATGTGCTTCACAATATCCACATATACCTCAGTACATGTCTTCTTGTAATCGACCTTTGTTAAATCCTGTATCTCTGGAGACACAGCTGGCACTCCGAGAATACCGGTATGGGCAAAGAGCATGTCTCGAGGATCAAAGACTCCTTGTCCACGTCGCGCCTCAAGCGTGGAGATGAGGAGTTCGGAGAAGGAAGCATTCCCACGTCGGCCGACGTCTGAAGCCAGCCTCTCACGTCCAGATCCCATCTGCAAGATTGCCTTCCAGGGCTCAACGTGCTGGTTCGATGCCTTCAGGCTCTCGATATTCCGATACAGCACTTCCCATCGGAGACGTAAATGACCACACTGAACCCACGGATCCAGCGAGAAGATCAATTCCTGATAAACCCACACCCGTTGAAACCATGTCCGGGTAAGGATATCGCTCCAGGGTAGCTCTTCAAGCATTTTGCCGTACTTCGCGGTCAGGGGATACTGCATTTGCAGCTCTTTCAGAATGAAATTCGTGTTTGCGGTGGGCTCTCCAAGGAAGATGATTGTGTGGGTGGCATGCCGATAGACTTTCCCCATCTGTCTGACTTGGCGATTCTTCTCGTCGTCATCTGATTGATTAATACATATAGCATCGGCCCAGATAAGACGTTTCCTCAAAGGGTCTCGCATATATCGCAAGGCTGAGTCTAGGTTGATTGTGATATCAATTCCGAAACCTTCGACCATGATAGTTTTGGTGACCTTTGCATCTCCCCAAACATACGAGAGAGCTGTGTAGTGATTGATCAGATCTTCGTCACATTCGCGCAAGGTTGTGTGGATGAGAGAGCACTCGATGGTTGCCTCAAAATCGGAACTAGGCTCCAACTCAAGAAGTCGAACACCATCGCCGTCGACGACTGGGCGGTATTGGTATCTGGGTATATCCGTCATTCCGAAAGCAAGGAGGTACGACTGAAGAGAGGGCTTAACGCTGCGGCGCGAGCTCTTGGGCCCCTTTTTAGCGCTAGCGTTTGATTAGTTCGAAAAAAATGCACGTGAATTTACATAATATTAAGGCTCTTGTACCTTCGTACCTCCTGGCTCTCTTCATATTAGACTAAGAAGTATATTTGAAGAGAGGAACTTTCGGGGTCGTGGTAGCTAGCTAGCACACAGGTCAAGTGCAGTGGTGGCGTAATGACCGAGCGAGGTTGTTCAGAACGATGCATGAGACCCCTGTAGGTATCTTCGTCACCTGCAATGCACGTGATAATGTTCAATGCATTTTTCACGGACCTACCTATTTAGGTACTCTAGAATGCCAGAAAATGAGTCCGCAGTGTAGAGCTGGCACATTCATGAGCAACACTTCTCTTGAGTTGTACAGTTTTACTACCAGTATCCCAGAAAGAGTCCAAAGCCCTGTCCAACAAGGCCAATCCCCAGCGCAGTGGTCGAACGTTATCCGAAGCTATTGAATGGGATTCTTATTATCTTGTTACACGCAGTGGAATCAGCTTTGTTCTTGGCAATTTGATTGTAGAATGAGGAGAGGGAATGTAGAATTTGCTTGATGGCTTCACCACGAACTTTCGATCCTCTCAGGCTGCTGAACTTTTTTTGTAAGCGAAGGCTTGAAGCAGCAAAAGAAAACACAGTATGGACGAAAGAAGAAGCAAAAGAATCTTCTTCGGAGACGACTCTGAAAATCTTTGGAGTTAGCGCACTCGACCTTCGGGCGTTTGTGATACCTGGTTGATTGTTGATTAGCGAGTAAACGCCATGCATGGGTTGCATGCCAGTTGTTTCCTCACGTCGATTTAACTACGAAAACTACAATTCGGAAATGAATGCCTTCTAGTGACTCAACGATATGCAACTGGATTAATAAGCTGTCACCATGCGAAAGCACTTCCACGACGCTAAGGTAGGTTGAAGAGCACCCTCACCCGACGGCCAAAGAAGGATCGACAAGAATTGGCAGTGGATAGTATCGCCTCTGACAACAGTAGCGGCAGCGATACAGTCGCCAAGAATCAATTATCAGAGTCATCAACATTGGCTGGCATTGTTCCAGTTTTCCAAAAGGAAGAAGACCCGGAGGAACAGCTCGGCGTGAAGAATGCAGCTGCTGGGAATGATGAAGCCGCGCCTGTCTCTGTCGAAGCATCTACACCGAAAAAGACTGAAGAACCGTTGCTTGATTCTACACCAGTTGTTGGAAAGACCGGCAAAGTCTGGCAAATTGCTTCTAATGCCATCTGGAAGCAAGCATACGATAAATTCCAGACAGAGCAGAAAGATCTCCACGAGGCCTACCAGCAGCTGCTTGTCAGCGAACCAGAAAGCACTCAAGGTTTGGACGTCAAGGCCCAAGCTGTATCGCTCGCAGAATCTCGGCAAAAGAGAATGGAGGATAGACAGTGGACCTTTCGGGCCTGGGGTTCATCCAAGCCAAGAAAAGTCCGAGATGCAATTGAAGGGATTCTGACGACCACAAAAAGCGCTTCGAGTCTCATTTCTGTTGGAATGAGCTTCGCTCCAGTCTACGTATCTTTGCCATGGTCTGCTATTTCAGCCTTAATCCTATTTCTCATGAGGGATTTAGAGCAGCAAAAGGATGCTCTGCAAGGTGTTCAGGACATCACGAGAATCATGCACGGGTACAACATCGCGGAAAGCACATACCTGCAAGACAGCAGTCACGATATGCATGAGCGATTTTCCGATGCCGTACTAGAGCTTTATGTGAGCCTCTTAGTATATCAAACCAAGGTCGCACAATACTTTGGAGCCAAAACCGCTGCGAACTTAGCAAAGAACGCCCTTCTCCAGGGCGTCACATGGAAAGAAGAATCTTTGACCATCACTACACGGGATTCGGAAGCCCAGAGAAACTTGTCTTTTCTCGGACCTGCCCTTGTTGAGGATTTATTCCGGAGCCAAAAGCAAAACATCGAGTTGATTTGGAGGGGCATTTCCAGTCAGCGAGACCGTGATGATGCCGTTCTGACATGGCTCTCACCAAACACCACTTTTGATGGCCACGTCAAAGTACAAAAGGCTCTCGGGCAACATTACGTGTCATCTAGTCAGTGGATATTTGGCTTGAAAAACTTTGATATTTGGCTACATTCCGAGGATCAGATTATGTTTAACGAAGGTGGTGTTGGAAGTGGAAAAAGCAGTGTCACTTTTTCGATAGTCGAGAAATTGTTGAGGGGTACGCATGGGCAATTAGCTTTTTTCTACTGCTCCAACACCGGAGTGGATGAGGGCTCGACGTCTAGTATTGTCAAAAGTCTCATTCGGCAGTGCGCCAAGGATGGCAATGGGGAGACGCTGAAGGTTCCCGCACAAGAGATCTATGAAGACGATCGGACAAATTATCCAGACCGGTGTGAGCTCGATGTTGGAAAGTCCTTCGATCTGCTAAGGGAGCTTGTGGATCTTTCACAGTGCACAACAATAGTTGTTGACGGTCTGGACGAATGCGAAGACGTCGAGGTTCTCCTGTTCCACTTGCGAAAGCTTTGGGATGAGACAAGCAGCAAGCTACGAATATTTCTCTCTAGTCGCTATGGTCACTTGCCTACGGTTACGGAGCACTTTTTTAACGCTTCTCATATCGAGATCTCCGACCGAAACTCATCAGATATCGAAGCATATCTAAGAACAGAGATTCCTCCTGCGAGGACAGGACGCAGGCTCCGGAACGCGATGACTGATGAACAAGCGAGCACCCTCAGAAGTGTACTTCAAAGTCGAGCGAGAGGAATGTAAGTTTAAAGAATACATTTTAATTGAAACATGCTAATCCAGGAATAGGTTCATTTGGGTAACTCTCCAGGTGGAAGTTTTCCTTCCCAGGGAATTACGTGCCAGGCCGAAAACAGAAGAGGATGTGGCTTCGAAATTAAGTCTACTGGTGTCATCAACGGCCAATACTATCGATAGCCTTCAACAAGTCTACGATCAAGTTTACCAAATTGCGGTTGGCCCTACTGACCAGCCTCGACGGAAGTCAATGGTGGAGGCAGCTCTCAGGATGGTGATATGTTCATATCGACCGCTCACGTTATCAGAACTAGCCCATGTTTCCGCCATCCATGAACATGGAGTAAGCAAAGACATCAAAGATCAGCCTGAACTTCTTCTTGAGGTCTGTAGCAATCTTCTAGCTGAAGACCCCGCGGGCTTTATGCGGTTTTCGCATCTGTCTGTCAAGGAG
Source organism: Cadophora sp. M221 (assembly GCA_017366145.1). Classification (NCBI taxonomy): domain Eukaryota; kingdom Fungi; phylum Ascomycota; class Leotiomycetes; order Helotiales; family Ploettnerulaceae; genus Cadophora; species Cadophora sp. M221. The sequence continues at coordinate 19,537 of JAFJYG010000518.1, forward strand.
TATCTGGAACACCGGACACCCAGCATAGGCGCTGTTGGCACATTTAGCAGCGAATTTTGTCATAGACAGGCTGCCACCTCGTGTCTACGTCTCAATAACAGCTTGCAAAGTGTCACCACTCCACGGGAGCTTATGTCGCTGACCAATGACATCAACCTTGTTGGATTTCCCACCTACGCGAAGACGTACTGGCCCCGACATTTCCTAGACGCTGGCGAGCAAGCCGATATGGCTGAAGTCATCACCTATCTCGAAGCTCAACAGGGTGGTTTGGAAAGACTTCGAACACTTGGCCTCACTCTAGATGACACTCCCGGGAACCTGCACGTCTCGAATTTCCGCAATATCCCTGATCTAGATATTAAACTTCGCCAAGCTGCAAGATCAGGCATGGAAAATGAGGTCGAAACTCTCATAGCTTTAGGGGCAGATGTTCACTCTCGCGACATATACGGGAATACTATATTGCATGAGGCTGCGGACTGGAGCCGACGTTCAATTACGGAGGTTGTCCTTGTGAATTCGGGCCCACACCAGCGCGAGTTGATCAGCGCTGCAAATGAGTCTGGGAATACTGCTTATCATAGGGCCATGCTTTGGGGAAACCAGAGCGTTATTCAAATCATCGTTGGTCACTCTCCTTCCTTGGCTCTCAACATGAACTTTATGTCACCCTTGGATGTCGCTCGATTTGAAGACAAGCAGGTTTTTGATTCAGATAATGCTAGACCAATGGATGCTCCGATCAATATCTCGAATGACATACCATTCTTCGCAAGCAAAGTATTGGTATCCGGGCCACAGAGTCACGATTATCAGAGCAAACCCACGCCCAAAGCCTCTTCCAGCATCTTGTTTGACGCAAAAAACTTGTGCTCTTATTGCGATGTGGCTAGTTGGTTTGAGAACCTGAGTCGCGGAATCTGTCACCCACATCGCAGAACATTTGGAGATCTGAAAGATTCTGCGAAATCTGGCTGTGAGCTTTGTAAGCTGTTTGCAGAAGAGATATTCTTGAAAGGATATCACTTTAAAGACGATGATCTGCCGAGCTCTTGCGTTTCCATCAGACTTTTGTTATCAGCCGAGGAGGGTTCTTCAAGCGGGCCGCAAGATCTTCTCGTTGTGCTAGTTGGTGAGAATGCAAAAGCAACGTTTGAGTTTTTCACAGATAGAGGTTAGTTCCCAATTGCTTTCGTCTGGAATTATAGACTGACGATATTTAGCGACTGTCAAAAACGATCATGAACCTGCCCCTCGTCCCACCCCCGACGTGGATGTAGTCGAAAGGCTTACCACAAAGATCAGTGGACGTCCAATTGCACCATCGTTAGGAGATGAATCTTGTTTCGATTTAGCCCGCACCTGGATATCTAACTGCGAAACGAGCCACGAGCTCTGCAGGTATAATGAAAGCGTGCCACTCCCAGAACGAGTACTGCGGATCGAAGGTGACCTGCATAGCAGAAGTTTCCGGTTACGAACCTGCCAACCAGCTGGCGAACATGGTCGATATGTCTATCTTTCTCACCTATGGGGATCCGTGACGCCTCCAATACTGACCACAGGAAACCTTGAAGAGAAACTTGCTGGAAGGTGTGAATCGTTGGATCTCCCTTCATCTTGGCAAGATGCTCTTTATGCTATAATGCAAATGGGTTTCCGATATGTCTGGATCGATAGTCTTTGTATCATTCAAGACTCTGCAGCAGACTACATCAAGCTTCTTTGCTGCTCAAATATATATCAAACTCAGCACTGTGTCTCGCTTTAAGCTCAGAGGACAGTTCAAATCTCTTCGTGCCGAGGCCAACCGGAACCCTATTGAACTTAGAATGGAGGGGGGGTAATAACTTGCAACACTCTGGTTGTTTATCAATACGACAACCCTTGGTGAGGAACCGTGAGGCAATATTTCGGTCCCCGCTAGCTTCAAGAGCCTGGCCGTTCCAAGAAACGGTTTTGTCCAAACGAGTTCTTCACTACGGGACGGAGCAGATATATTGGAATTGCCAAACAAGTTCCCTCTCAGAAGGCAACGCTCGTCCCGAAGCGCCTTTGTGGAAATTCGCCTCTCGGCTCCGTTCCATTGCTGAAACAACAGATTCTCATCTGTATTCTGACTTTGGTACTTGGTATGCACTGGTGGAGGAATATTCCCCGAAGTCTTTGAACTATGCTTCCGACAGACTCGCCGCATTTGCTTCCATCGCCAGAATGTTTTATACCATCGGGAGGAATTATCATGCGGGGTTATGGGAACGCGACTTGGTTCGTGGACTGCTGTGGAGAGCTAAAGGGTCTGTAACCTCTCCCTTCCGCTATTCCTCGTCTTTCTCTCAGCTCTGTGCCCCATCGTGGAGTTGGGCATCCTCAACAAGAAGCATCAAATATCAAGCCATAAAGGGAGTAAAGACATCCCTCAGTCCAGCAGAGACTGCGGCCATAATTTCAGTCGAGTGCATTCCCTCGGGACATGACATTTGTGGATCACTCAGCGATGGCCATTTGGTACTTCAAGCACTGTCCCAAGACAACAATTTCGATCTTCGATCATCTTCCTGTAGTTACTACTTTGACACTGAAGATTTTGAAGATCGATGGAGAAGTGGGCAAACAGTGACATGCATCTTGGTTGCAAAGTGGTCACTTGGCTTGGCGGATATGTCAAGTCGGTGGATGGGACTTATATTGTCCAAGGTCGAGAACAGGGGTCAGGTCAATTATCGGAGAGTAGGATTTCTTGAAGGGCCAGCGTATGAGGAACATATGGCTGGGTAGGAGCTGCAGGTTTTCACAATTATTTAAGGCGGAGCACGGGGACCAGGGTCCAATTCACAGATATCCTCATGCTTTTAGACAACGAGCCAGTTTGCATTTTTAGCTAGCCAACAATATTTTTTCAATCAATTGAATGGGTCCTTTTGGCTTTAATTAGATTTATACCTAGGTAATCCCCATGTGCATGATACACTGCTCATTGGACCGTCACAGTGACTTCGAGGAGTACGTACCTCTGGATGCTAACCTCTGCGGTCAGCCCTAATTATACACAGCAAATTACTATGACATATACAGAAATACCGAGTCAAAGAAAACCCGCAGCCACAGCCGTATCGATAAAATTTCGTGTATTCATCTGTCTTTATAGATATCTAGCCAAGGAAAATATCGACTCGTTAGGTATTTACTTTGGTTGTTTCGGACCCTATTTTAGCGAACGCACCCTGAAACAGAGCCGACAATTGGCACCCAGCCACTAAAGCCCACACCTAGCTTTCGTTCATCGCCCCTAACTCTCCCAACAACTTCACCACTCGATCCGCCAGCTCTCCGACATTATCAACAACCTCAACTCCAAACCTCTGACAAACAATCTGGACATTCCCCCTCTTCCAGTAACCCTTTGGACATGCAACGACCATCTTCTTGCCCCTCGCAAACAGCCCTAGCTCCATCAGCGTGATAGGCGCTGGCGACGTAGGGTTGAAAAAAATCGCGACGACATCAGCTGCTTCCATAGCGTCGAGCTCCCAGTTGACCTGTTCGTTGAACGGCGGGAAATCGATCTCTTCTCTCCAAGTTGAGTCCCAGTCTGCGCGATGTGGATTGAGGATTGTGACTGGGAGGTGGGAGAGTGCGGCTGTCAGTAACGATTGCCACGTTGCTGGTGGTGCGTCGATGGAGCCTGAGAGAAAAATTGTGGGTTGGTCTTTGATGAAGTGGTTGGGAGCCATCACGACGCGGCATCGTGTCGGGGCTGGATCGAGGACTGGAGAAGTCATTCTGGTGTCTTTGATATTGCGAGTGCGATGTGAATGATTTGCAGTCTATATATGTTGATGTTTGATGGAGGAAGAGGATGTGAAGAGATGCATTGCGATGATTATAGTCAGGCTGCGGAAAGCCTCGGCCCATCAGCTCATGAGGCAGACTTCAGGGCTGACAAGTTGACATCAATGAAGTTTGCCTCGTTCGTCGTGTATTTCTAGACGCCAGCGCGTCCTGAGACACACGGATCTAATATCCATCCGAGCATGGGGGTTATTTTGGCTGTTGTCGCTGTCGCCGGTCAATTTGGGCCTGGTGTGGGTCGCATTGTTGGTGTTTAGTATCTGTATGAGCTGGGCGGCTACAGTATCCAAGTGCATTTCCATCATTTCAGGTATCATGAGTCGGTCCAACACTCGTTTTGTTTTTTTCTTGTGAACAAGTGCAATCTCGTCGTTTGGGAGACTTCTGTCTAGAATTTCTAACTGCAAGATTACCGACCCATAAGCCTATGTTGAGATACTACTGGGTTCAATCGTTCGTAGTCTGTTTTAGTGAGAGAGGCAGACTCTCAGCGCTTAACGACTTAGTGGAGCATTGCGTTTTTAGACCCAATGACTGTCTTGATTTGCCGCCGCTGGTCGTTTGTTCAGGAGAAACAACTTCATCTACAGTCTAGACCTGGCCAGGAAAGTCCCCTGCAGTGTGGCCGCCGAATGGCCGCTCCACAGCGTTTGTTGGTATTTGGCCCCGAATAAAACCCTCAACTCTCTCCCTTGCTTTTTAAGCTTTTGCGCCTTCTTTCTCCCGACACCCTTCTGGCCTGGGACTTGGGTATCTTTTCGAGTTGTGTTCTTGTCATCCTAATTAGTAATGTCATTTTCTTTAGCACCTCCGACGACTGTGTCGTCCCCAGTCGTGATTAATACTTTCGGTGCTATTCAAGTCATCTCGTCGAGGGCCGATGTTCAAACAAGCCTGTTCCTCAACCCTCCGGAAACAGGATCCAGCGGGCCAGACAACTCGGAATGGGTTCTCGGTACCACACAACATGTACGCTGGTCAACGGGCTTTTCCAATTTCGACTTCCTCTTGTACCAACAATTGGCTTGCGGTGATCACAGTTGTGTGAATGGGCCATTCTTGATAGCAGGCAAGTGAATCCAGTTGGCCAGGCGAGATTTCCAGTTAACCGGGCATAGAGAATCTTACTAGTGAGACGAAGACTTTGGACTGGCAGGTGACCACGGGAACTTTGACGTTGAACCCAACAAACACATTCTTTCTTCGGATGAGAGATGTGAATGACGAGAAGAATGAATTCGATTCAAGCACTTTGGACTTCACGTCTTCTGGGCCCGCTGGTGGTGCCACCTCCTCTTTGAAGCCCATTTCAACAAGTACGCCGAAGTCGTCAAGCTCCACGTCAATTGCCACTTCCTCGAGGACCAGCACTTCATTGTCCATCATTCCGACGCTTGATATCTCATCATCCCGTACGAGTTCTTCCATTTCGCCCTCAACGACAGCGGCGGCCCCGACCTCAACGGTGACATTCGCGACAGCACCAACTGCCCTACCGGCCTCTTCCCCAGACGGCATCCCGATCGGGGCCAAGATTGGCATGGTAGTCGGTGCGGTATTTTTGGTTGTGATGGCCATATTCCTAGGCTGGTATCTCGGCCGACGAAGGAAAATTAAATCCACGAAATCGCCATTTCATCCATTCGAAACCCCAGATCCTGCACCTCCAATCCAGCTTTCCGAACTCCACGTACCGGGATGGGGGGAACAGAAGCCGATTCCACTACCTTTCACGCCTCGAGAACTGCATGGACAAGGGAAGTTTGATAGCTTCACGGGTGTGCGGGAACTTGATGCTCGGGATAAGCCTCATGAGCTTGGCGATGGGGGGAGGTCGGTCGTTAATTCGGGAGGAGTGTATGAGCTAGGACCACGATATACATGAATGGACAATTGGAAATATATATCTGATACTCTGCTACCACTTTTCAAAATTGTCTTTGGTTCTTTTGCTTGTTTTATCGCTGACTGTGGGTGGCTGTGATGTCATGGGGCTTCGACATGAACCAGTCTTTTCTACGAGAAGAAATAGTCATCTCTCATCATTATTTCTCCAGCTGAGTGAGAACGGAGAATACTGCATCCGCGAAAAAGAACGGGCAAGGTACTGACTGTGGTGGGGACAACCGTCAAGGTTCTTTTTTGTCACATGACTACGCTGGTCCTTCGCGAATACAAAAAGGGACTAACACTTCAAAGTTAGACAATAATAAGACGAGACGTCGGACATATATTCTACCTAACACAGCTTCTTCCCTTCCCCTCTTTGTCGATTCTTGTGCTTCAGATATGTGATATCTTTGGATTTAATTAATCTGTCATTTCCTAACTTAAGAAATCCCTCTGTGGCTCGCTACATGCTACCCTCTTGTTATGTTGTTTTGGGGTTTCTGCCTCCACAGTACCAGTACTTTCACACAAGAAACAAATCAGACTATGTCATTCATGGGAGGTATTTGAGATTCTACATTGTGGTCCCTCACATTCACATAACTAACTTTGAATCTATCCTACCCTTTACCGAGTCATTCACCCCAAATAGGCTCTACAAACGGTAGATAAAGAACTATCCAGAAGAAATAACCAGATTTTCGTCTTTTAGGACCAGCCAACACTCCCCTCATGACTGTATCGATCATCCTTCAGGCCATCTTCTCCTATATTTCTATTCGGACATGTGGTCTCTTCACGATAGTTTTCTCAACCAAATCCTTGACGCCTCAAAATGTCAACCGGCAACAGAGCAGGTGGAACTACGAACGCTACAAGTGCTACTACAATAACTGCCCCATTGGTCCCGGATATCCCACCAAGACCTAGGAAGAGCAAATGGCTTCAAGATGATAGAAGTGAGATTTTCCCCCCCTCAACCTTGTATTGCCCTTTTCTTTGTGCACGAAAGCTCTGTTGAAATTTCTTGATACGGCATTTAGGAACCATGTCTGCAAATCTCTTCCATGTCAAGCCCTTAAACGGAGAGTGGTACTCTGCTCTCTCTTACAGTTGTGTGCTGCTACACAGCGAAGCTCTAACTTCTCTCTCTCCCAACCGCACAATTCCTTCCTCGAATCCGCCTCCATATTGTTTCCGGATCATCTCACTAACTCCTGACCAGGTCATTTAATTGGCATCGCCCGCCGCAAAGGCGAAAAGAACCCCATGAAATGGAACGTCGAGCTTGATCCACAATACGCACGCTTCGCGCCCAAAGACTGGACTCCAATCCTTCCCCCTCTATCTGAGAAGAAGAAGAAGTCGAAAAAACCGCCGAGTACTAACTCGACTGTATCAGGTTCGTCCAAGAAGGGAGGGGGCTTGATGGATAAGCTGATGTTTTGGAAGAAGAAGAACAAGGGGGAGGGGGCAAGTAGCAGTGGGAGCCGAGGAAGGAGTACGACTCAAGGTGCTAGTGGGAGTGGAGCGAGGTCAGGGTCGTGACCGAGCAGTCCTCAGGATGAGACTGATGGATATAGGGGCCCAGAGTGAGGAGTGTACACTGTATCAAGGGCATGGGGTGTCGTTAGTTGGTGGTACGTAGAGGTTTGCGTTACGTCGAAGATCTTTCAAATGATATCGAATCTTTCTCCCTTCAAATTCTAAGACCAGAATTCATTACATGGACAACCAAGCACCTCAAATGACGAGTTTCACCTATCATTTGCTACTAACTCTCCAATGATTTTGGGGGGCGAGGGGGGGAGGGGGAATTCAGCACCAAAATGGAATAATTTTGTAGGTGTTTCCATTCCCGGTCTTGCAGTAATTTTGAAGCAAGCTGCAATGCTATTAGCAATATGTTCTGGAAAGCCTTCAGTGATTCACAGTTGTGCCAGGAGTGCAAACAGTGGATTTCGACACTCGCTTAATTAACGTATCATCAACAAAAGTACAGTAATGTTGCATATTAGCTACCAGCAATACTCATGAGAATCGGACCCAGGGTAAAGATCACGTTTTTCTGAGGTTTCAATTGAATTTGTACAATCACCGCTCCTATTTACAAACTTCCACCATTTCACCCAATTCCACCCAAGTCACGTGGATACGTGTTGCCTCACCATCCTCTTTCCGCGCATGTGATCAACAGCCTAACAGCTTGTCACGACGTTGCTCTGAGGACAGAAAGTGCTATCTGGGCACGGTCCAATCTTCTTCGGCTCCCCTGAAGTGACACCAGTATACATATCTCCATACTTGGTACCTCCAGTGATACAGCTATCGGCGAGAGAAGCTTTGTCTTTTCACCAGTTAGCAGATTATCCGTAAACATAAAAGCTCATAACTCACCCCCATAGTTGGTGTTAATACCAACAACGACTCCGCCACCTTTAGCGACGATTCCTTCAAAGGTAGAAATTCTGGGTCCTCCATTACCGCTGCAGTTTCCGCAATGGCGCATCACCTTTCCGAAGTTATCGGCCTAAAGCATCGTATCAGTCATGTCCAAAAGGTGTAAGTTCTAGGGACACTTACATAGAAATACTTCACAGAAACAGTTCCTCTGCCATTGAACTGCATTATCTTGTCATCGGCATTCCTGGCACCGCCACCAATGACATAGCTAGTACCACTGGCTTGCTTGAACGTCATTGCGTCTTCGCAGACCTCCTCATGCCAGACATTGATCAGGGTGCAAGTACCACGGCAGTGGACACCTTCAGCCTGGTTTTTGCCGATGATAACATTGGCAAGAGTGGCACCGTCTTCGAGGATGAAGATCGTGTCTTTCTCGCCTGTCTCCGTCTGGCCTTGACAGACGTCTGCAGAGGTTCGATGCCAGCGTGCCATTTTCCCGTCGAAGACGCCACTGATCACCGTTGCCGATGGCAGCATTGTCTCGCCTGTGGCGGAGGGGAATGTTGTGGTGACCTTTGTTGGGGTCACGATGCCACCGCCACCCCCTCCTGGGGCCTGAGTCGTGGTTGTGGCCTTGGACGTGGTGGATGTCTTGATGGTAGTAGCGGGTTTTGTTGTTGTTGAGGTCGTCTTAGTGGTCGCTGCTGCTCCTGGGACGCATTGAGAGTACCACTCATTGCTATAGGTACATGTGAAGCCAGACACACAGGTTGTAGCCCCTGTCCAGTTTTGACTAGCTTTGTTAGCCAAGATATGGTGATGGTGAGGTGAAATTACCCTCCGCATTGAGCGTACGCTGCGGCCTGTGCTGCGACTTGTGTGGACAAGATGAGCATAGCCAGACCTGCGGTGATTTGGAAACCCATGGTGAAAGTTAATCGAAGATGATAGCTGAAATAGGGTTGTGGATGATGAGAACTCAAAAGCTAAAAGAAAGAGTTGCAAACTCTCTCTTCTTATAGACTGGGAGTTACTACTAAAAGAAAAACTTGGCAAAACGTTCTTCTCTCGGAGCGGGAATCTATTGTTCAAAGTCCGAGAGGAGATGCAGGGTCTCATTTACTTCTTCAGCACACCATCAGGAATGAAGTGCGCGTTCGCTTTCTACCCGCATCACAGCACATTACCAGGGCAGTTTATCACAAGGTGAACTGAACGGAAAATCTGGGGTACTGCGGTACGTGAAAGGACCCAATTATTTCCACCAGTCAACGAAGTTTCCCCAGGTCTGGGGAAGTACAATATTGCGGCTCAACGCTGCCGGTATGCGAAGCCAAGATCAACTTCCAAGCCGGTGTCCGGGAAACAATCCCGTGGCACATGAAACATCTCAGGATGTCTCCACAGATGTAAGAATACTTGAGTAGCTGATTTCTTGGCAGGTCGCTTGAATGGGCAAACAATTGGTGGAGGTGGATATTCCGATTTCTCGGTGGCGTGCAGTACCTTGTGTGGAGATTAAGAATGCATGTACTACCTGAAAATATTTAATATATATCTTCTTGTTCCACCTGCCAAGAAAGACGAGAACCAGTTGTCGAGCAAAAATATTTTTTTCGCCGCCGCATTCTGCTCTTTGCTCGTATCAAAAACACAACCGAGAGCTTTTGATCCACCAATCAACCTTATAGGGGACCGACCATCAAGACTCATCTAGATAATGGAGAATAACAGTATAGCGTCCAACTTCTTGACGATTCGGACACTTGGGTAATTGGAATCCGATCCCCTGAGCTCCACCTCTTCTCTCCGTTTCTCCTTGCTGAAACACATCCGCCAAGAGCCAATTTGTGCCCTCACTATGTTCCAAATGACCATGTCCCAAAATTGCTCACTTCCGATGACTAGAAAACGAGCGGCCTTTCTCCTCGCTTTGCACGCCAATAGTTGGTCGACTTGAGTAACTCTTCGCATCCCTTGACAGTCCAAGCCCACTTCCCCAAGAAAGCTTCGCTGACCTCCCAACCCATACAGTCCCACGGTTCACTCCACACAATGAGGCCTGTTTGTTCATGCGTAACATCACCAAACTCGACAAGATCATTGCATAGTTGATCTTCGTCGTACGAGTCTCCCGCGAGCAACAAATTATCTCTCATCTTCGGCATGGGCCAAAGATCGATCCATGGATGGTGCTCGGTCGTGCGTTGTATAGCTGTTGGGCGGAGGGCTTCCGGACAGGATAATAGCCCGTCAATTTCGGTAGTGTTCCACGGTGAGAGTGGCTCTGCGCAAGTGAGCCATTCTAGAGTCCAGCCCAGTGCGGAAGTGTTGCTGATGAGGGCACGGAAAACATTGAATTGTATAAGAGTAAGAAGTTGATCAACTTTTGGAGAGCCGAGCATATAATCACGACGAGCCATGGCCTCATATCTAGCTATCATAGCGTCGAGTTGCGTGGGACTTATTGAGTTCGATCCACCAAGAGCGGCACAACACCTACGCTCCAGACTGTCTGCTTCATAGCATGCTAAATTCTCTGTTTCTTCCGCAATGTTTCCGACGACTGCAACAAGACCAATGAATTTGCCTAGGAGACGACTTTCTGGAGGTGACTCAGTTGGGGAACCCGGTTCTGACATGGGTTGCTCAGATTTGCGACTCCTTCCTATGTCTAAAATCAACAAGGCCAATTTTCGAAGGAATTGAGATTAGCAACTTACTCTTACGGTAAATCCTCTGATTCAATCGGTTTTGTAATTTCCTCCGCTCTGCTGCACTTGTGACACCAGTCCAATCATCTTCTGGCTTCCACACTGCCATCTGATGCCTCATCTTCGCAACCTCCAATGAAGGAAGGATTTGGGCCTTTTGTTCCATAATTTGTTGTTGATTTCCTTCAATCTAGCCTCCTCCTGTCCCTGTTGCCAAAGAGTATGATATATGATAAGCAGAGTGCAGATGAGGAGGGGAGAGAAAAAGTGGTTTAGGAGATAACACAAATTCCGGCTTGGCATCTTTCTCGTCCTTTTGCGGGGTCCTCCCACTTATTCTGTAGCTGGCTTATTATACGTCATCGGGCATCCCCTCAAAAGACGTGAATAGTGGCTTCGGTTAATATTTGCCGCAGAATAACCGCTCAGGGGCACCCTCGGCTACTGTTCTCGCTTCATTTCTCGTACGAATAGTATGGGGCAAGATGGCGGCATTAAAACACTAAACTCCGCTCACATGGTGAGTTTTGCAGGTCGATGCATTATATACAGTAAGAAACCCGCAATGAACGTATTTGAACATGCCACTCTACTCCCAAACCTTCGATATCAACAAGCAGCCATCCTCACTTTATCCTCTCTCCCAATTGACCCTCGTTCATTCATTGCCTTGTCAAAAAATTGAAATTTCTGAACAATGGCTCCTCCATTCGCTGCTCCTGCTCCACCTGAATCCCCTCTGTTCCGTCACCGCCAGCTTTCTCCAACAGCCAACGTCCGAGTATCACCAATATGCCTCGGCGCCATGAACTTCGGCGACGCTCACAAAGCTCTTATGGGCGAGTGCAACAAAGAGACCAGCTTCGAGATCCTTGACACTTTCAAGAGCCTGGGTGGGAACTTCATCGACACAGCCAACGGCTACCAAAACGGCGAATCCGAGGAATGGCTTGGAGAATGGCTCACCTCGCGGGGCTGTCGCGACGAGATGGTCATAGCTACCAAATTCTCAAGTGCATACCAAACGCACTTGCCGCAGAAGATTCAGTCGAACTTTGGAGGGAACGGAACGAAATCTCTTCGTACCTCTGTGGAGACTTCGCTGAAGAGGTTGCAGACTTCTTACATTGACATACTGTATCTACATTGGTGGGACTATGCAACTTCGATTCCGGAATTGATGCAGAGTCTTAACGACCTCGTCGCTTCTGGAAAGGTCAACTATCTGGGTATTTCAGATACGCCAGCTTGGGTTGTGGTGAAAGCAAACCGTGAGTTTTGTCTCCTATTCTGGTTCCTTTTATTCCACTTTTTTCTTCAAACATTTCTGACAAGTTCGACCATTACTTGAACTCGTTGACCGCTAACATTCCTATCAGAGTACGCACGTGATCACGGCCTACGTCAATTCGTTGTCTACCAAGGCTTGTGGAACGCAGCAATCCGCGATTTTGAGCGTGATATCATCCCGATGTGCAAAGATGAAGGCATGGCATTACTCCCATACGGCACATTGGGACAGGGAAGGTTCCAGACGGAGTCATCCTTCAAGGAGCGAGAGAAGAATAACCCTGGAAGGCAGTCCAAGCCAAAACCAGTTGAGCGTGCAGTGTCCAAGGTTCTGGAAGAACTTGCTGTGGCCAAGAACACTGCCATTACCAGCATTGCCTTGTCTTACATCATTCAAAAAGCACCATATGTATTCCCTCTTGTTGGTGGAAGAAAGGTGGAACATATCAAGGGGAATATTGAGGCGTTGAAAGTTGAGTTGACTGAGGATGAGGTTGCCAAGATTGAGAAGGCTTACTATTTTGATTTTGGCTTCCCACACACCTTCTTAAGTGGCACTCTCTTTGGCGAGGATACACCTGCTGCTGCTGAGGGCCCTCAAGATGTGTGGCTGACTAACATCATGGGGACTTTCGATTGGGTGCAAGCTCCCAAGGCCATCAAACCTTCAAAATAGCGGAAACATGGTTCAGTTTTATCTACAGGGTTGCATGACTTTGTTTGGAGAGAACCGTTTTTGGGCATCGAGCGGGAATATTATAGATATCTGAATAGTGTTGGGAGATAAAAATGTTGATCATTTTGTCATATCAAAGCTTCTTGTTGAAAGATGCTGTTCGAAAATAACCAAGCTTGTTGCCAGCAACACTAAGAAGTGAAAAGTCCAGTCTCAATCCATCACTCAACTGCCTCTCTTCCATCCCTCAATTTCTTTTACTGTTCCCTGATGCTATCTCATTGAGCAGCTCTGATCTTTCCGGTCAAGAAGGTCACAGCCTCTGGAACTCTTCTCACGTAATCCAAATGTGGTGCAAGAATGGTCAAGGTTCCTCGGCATACCGCATCTCCCGTGTTACAGATGACAAGCACTTTGTCTCTTGGGAAGTTTGGAATTTGGCCGTTGTCTTGCTGGTTCTGGGTATCACCATAAGTGACAACGCCTGCGATCTTATTCTTGACTGCTTGAGGAAGGTTTTCAATTGCACGGTGACAGAGAGCGGCTCCTTGACTAAGAAAGCATTAGATGAGAACTGTCGGGTGAGGGATGCTGTAGACTGACCTGTATCCACCGCCAACAAGGATGGAATTCGGGCATTTTCCAGCTGCATCCACGAAAAGATCTCGCATTTCGCGAATACCAGCTGGATCAGCCCCACCAGGGAGGAAGTTGGTGGACAAAGCGGCAGCATAGTCGATGCCTTCAACAGCAACACTTCCTCCTCCGAAAGCTCGCTTCAGACCTTCTCCAGTTGGAGGGCCAACGGTGCTCCCCTGTTAAACATCCAGTTAGCGAAGCGCTTGCGATTTCGCTGGAGCGAAACAACACTTACCATGTTCCCAACTTCAGTTGATCCTCGAGCAAAGAAAAAGATGATATCTTTGCAGCCGCCTCTGGTGTATTCATTGGCAGTAGTACCGACATTGGTGGACTGGCGAACTTCAACTGAAAGAGGGCTTGTAGTGGCAATGCCAGCAAGCAAAGAGACGATCAGAGAGGTGGTCTTCATGTTGAAATAAGGGTTGAAGCTACAAGCTCGGTGGGTAAATGTTGCTGGTCGGTGAAAGTGAAGGATGATGTTGAATGAAGGAAGGAATGAAGCTGGACTTTGCCTGAAGAACAAAATTCACTTTTGAAGGAATGTTTCTAACAATATATACTTCAAAAGTGCCTTCCATCAGTTCCAACACGGCTGTGCCTAGCTCAAGATTTTCATCCCATTGTTTTCAAAAACCTCGGACGGTCCATCGTAGAGTGGCAATGATGTAGTGTTCATCCAATCGCAACTCTTTGCGGCCCATCCAGTGTTTGCACAAAACAAAATATTCGAGGTCCATCCTCACAGTGGCATCCCACTACACCATAACCTCCATTCCCCTCACCCAAAACAAACCGCTCGCCGAGGTATAAAGTCTTCTCGAAAACCAGGATTCCCCTATCTTGCTCCATCTACGCAAGATTCCAGGTTTCGGAAAGCTGCCAAACGCCATCAGGCGAGTTTAAAACGGACAAGATCAGTTGGCATGCTTGGCACTCCTCAGAAGTTACCTGAAGTGCCACGAAACACCTCGGCAGACTGGTTATCTACTAGATCCCTCCTGGTTGTGTAAATGCAAAACAAGGACGAGCTTCCGCTTTTGAAAGGCCAAGAGACAGACAGGTGCCAGATCGTGGGCGGAGTGGCTGCATGATGCTGGAGATTGCGGGGTACAGATGTCCCTGGATGATCCCATGATTTGTGTTCGGATGTGCCACCGACACCCGCTCGCTTAGGGCTTCATCTACTTGTTGTTGCATCCAATTGATCAGATGCCTACAGTACCGAGATCTCCAGCCCGTAGATCTGCAGTTTTCGACCGGCTTCTTGTTGGGCAATAATATTTTTTACATTTGGAGAGCACCACCCAACTACTCCATTGGCTGCATCACACCGAAGGGCATGACAAGGAAGTCTAGAAACGGTAGGTAGGAAAGAAAATTGAAATTAGAAAGGCTTACACTGTCAGGAGCTCTTGCATCCTCATTTCACATGTGTGTAAAGTCTCAATTTTCCACCACTTGAAAACACTCCAGTCGAGCAAGAACTTCATCGTATTTACCTCACTGCAAGACTTGCCACAGTGGATTCAAAAAACTCATTGCAGACTTTTCTAGAATACAAGTAATATCGCACATGGAAAGTAACAAGATAGACGGAAGCAGTTGAGGAGGGTAAGGTGCCCTGTTTTGAACCAATTTCATTTTCAGACCTGTATTCTTCCCTTCCATATAACTATAAACCGTCGGTCCAAAGAAGTTTCCATCTACTGCTTCAAGCACAACCCTTCCACAAACAAGAATAACCGGTAGATATGACAAGCTTAAACAACACATGAAAATTAAAACCGCTCTCTAAGGCTACTAAACGCACTAAAAACTCCCGCTCCCTTCCGCTGCCCCCTGTTCTCGGTCCCCCGTTTCCAAACCTCGGAAGCTTTTTACCCTCTGCAAAAAGGTGCCAGTGGAACGGAAGTGAATTTAGAAGTCACCGATGTTACCTCGGAGTCAGGGATGATGTTCCTATTATAGAAATATGTCCGGGTGTCGATCCTCATCGAAGCTTTTCTAAGTATCAAGCGGGGAACCCTAGGGATGTGCTGAAAGAGAGCAACTACAATCTGAAGCAATCTCTTCTCGACAGACTCGAAGGATTCTGAACACCCCCATCTCAACAGCAGTTCTTCTTAAGTTTTTATCACTTCCAATAATGAATTTCAAAGCAAAAATCGTCACAATTAGATGTAAGAACCAAACGTAGCCTGTGTGGCGGTCGGTTCCGAAGTATGGCCAATGTCCTGATATCCAGGAGGTTCTATCGTTCTCGCTTCCTCGAGATCCTTAGCGGTATCTAGATTATATTTCAAGGAAATTCATAAAATTTGCGTACTTAGTTTTGTGTGCAAATTGTGTGTTCATGTGAAGATATGAAGGATGCCGGGGCGACTTCCCCCCTCCCCCCATTTTCATCCCTGCTACGAAATCCAACACTATGGGTAGAATTCCACTTATCACATGCTAGCAATTTAACACCGGTAGTTGTGATTAGGTTAAGATGATCATCAGTTCGGCCAAAATTCTTCCAGAATGAAATGAACGGTTTCTCGTGCATTTGATAGCCAGCATTCTGCGGACCGGAGTTATGAATTTTCGCTAGCTAAAGGGATTCATCCGGGAAGAATGAGGCCTGTTAAAGTGCATTTCCAAATTCTCAAAGTTCCGAGATCGAGAACTTTATTAGATCGAAAAGGTAGACAAAGTAGAAACAGTCATAGTTAAGGTAGTAGTGAGAAAACTCAAATGGAGGGGGATGAATGCCGATCAGCGCAGCATAATTTCGTGACAGAGGGAAGCTGTTTTCATTTATGGGACCCACGATTGGATTAGTACATGACAGATTCGGTATTGTGAGTGTACTAGCGCAGAACTTAATTTTCTTGTTTCCTAATTACACATCCCATGTTTACCTGTGCAAGGCTAAGCGAGGTCAAAATAAAACCAGCCAGACAAGACCTACAGGCGGTATTTCCGACATAGCAGTACATTCATGTCTCCAAAAGGGTGATATACTGGCAACATACTGTGAATTTTTTTCAAACCTAGTTAAACCCTAGAGGAAGATCAGAGGGAATATATTCCACGTGACCGTCGCAAGCATTCCATGACTCTGAAATGAAATTTCCGCAAACACGAGTGGGTGAGTCTCTTGATCTAAACAGACGATTCCTGGAGAGGCTATATTTCTCGGTGGATTCCGGATTGGAAATTGCGAGTATTCACAGAAAATATGTATATCTCACTAATCAAGATCAGAGTTTTCGAGCAAGTATCGAGCCACAGTGACCGAATAGAAATTATCCTGTCTATAAACAACACCTTCCCCACACCGCTGCGAAGGCACTCGACTCCCCACCACGACAACCACTCCATAACCACCTACCCCTCACTTCCCTCATCTCTAAAGACATCCCACTTCTACCTCCTCCACATCACCTCCCAACCAGCCCCCAATTCTCATTCAAAACCCTCATCCCCGCCTCCCTATACCCATCCACCTCAACAAAACTCGTAACATTAGCATCAAAAACCATCCCCCTCCCCAGCTTACCGACTCCATAACTAGGCCACCTCTCCACGCCCTCATACCCATCCCTCCCCTTCCACGAATTAGGATCTAGATCAGCGACAAAGCTCGCCCAGGACCTACTCATCAACCCGCTCAACTCCTTGTACGACTCGCTCTTGTTAGCGAATGGGTTGACGCCGTAGCCCAGACCGTTCAGGTTGTTGAAGACGAATGCTACCTCGGTGAAGTGCGTGGCGGAGATGGGGAAGGGCGTTCCGGTTGGGATGGCGTTGAATCGGTAGCAGTAGGCTTTTAGGGAGGCAGAGGCCCAGGTTTGGCATGTGAGGCGGCGGGAGGCGATAAAGGAGAGGTCGCCGCTGTATGCTGCGCTGCGGCGCCAGAGGGAACCGTAGGGGAGGGGGAGGGTGAGATCGCCGCCGAGGGTCTCTGAGCTTGGGATGAGGTAGTCTGATGTATTGGTGTCGACGTATGCCTCGATGAGTTTGGAGAGGATGGGTTCTGGCCAGGCGGTGGCTGTGATGCAATATATCAGGTTAGAAATCTCGGTAAACTTGTTGAAGGCTTTTGGTGAGACAGGGTTAAGGACGTACAATTGATCACACCTATCAGATCACCCTCTGTATTAATCCCTCTCGGACTAAACGCCGTCCCTTCATCTGAGTTGGCACCAGAAATAATAGGGACATGTACGAAAGCCCCCTCCTTAAGCTGTTCACTCCCATACCTCGCCACGAAATCCCCATCAAGTGCTGGATTCCAGCCAGGAGTAGTGAACTGAGTAGTATTCAGCACAGTATTCAGAGTCGTAAACGGAACCCGCCTAAGGCATGCGAGGGAATCAGAGATATTCGCACATCCAGACTGAGCGACAAGTGCATCATATTGCGATTGATACTCATCCGGTTTCTTCAACTTCCCATAAAAGACCGGGTTTCCGGACTCCATGATCGCAGCGCGGAAGAGTTTATCATCTCGACCGTTGAAGGCTGTCAGGTGGAAACCAACACTAGCTGCACCGGCGCTCTCGCCCCAGATGGTGACTTGTTCTGGGTGTCCTCCAAAGGCGGCGATGTTCTCGTTGATCCAGTGGAGTGCTAGTCTCTGGTCTTTCAGACCGACGTTGAGGGCTCCTGCTGAGGCGACAGTGTCTCCGTTGAGGAATCCGAAGGGGCCGAGACGGTAGGCGATGCTGGCTGCTATGATGGGTTTTCCGATGTCGACGGAGTTGGAGACGATGAACGAGAGGTTGTATCGTCTATCTGGGGCTCCACCTTGGTAGAATCCACCGCCTGTCCATGTCAGCTTTATTCAGAAGTTAAGAGATTAGAATGAAGCTTGTATAGCCGAAAAGCGAGGATGATTTTGCAGAGTCCTAGAGCTCAAAGCAAGAAATCAAATCCTTCCCGCTCAAGCTCCATCGTCTTCACCCAACCCCCTTTGCTCCTTCCAAAATCCGAGAGAATCAAAAAGAGGGAAAATCGGAAGCATACCATGAATCCAAACAGCAACCGGCAAAGTCTGGTTCTCATACCCACTAGGTCTCACGACATTCAAGTACAGACAATCCTCGCTAAAGGCAACAACAAAAGTCAGCACAGCATGTAACTCAAAAATCCACCTCAACCATCCACATGAACCCTTCCTTCGACCCTTCAAATCCTCCTCCTATTGTAATCTAAGTAAGGAAGCTAACATACCTTTGTTGATACCCAATCTGATCCGATCCATAACCAATACAATTCTACATTTAAGATCAGCATAGTTCAGCCAAACCATCCACACACACTCTCTGTCTCTTCTTCTCAGTCTCCCCCCCCCCTTCCCTCTTTCAAAATCACAAAACACGCACACACAAAAAA